>CAHIKZ030003216.1:1672500-1675000 GCA_903632075.3 Acanthosepion pharaonis
AAGCCGGAAGGCAGATCCACATGCGAACAGGGCGAGAAAAGAAACTGTTAGCATAGAACTTACGGTTACATCTAGTCATTTCAACTATAAAATGATGATACCTTGCCGCTAATCTAATATTGCATTTAAATTCATAATGTCTAGGTATCTAGAAGAAAGTTCAATTACTAAGAAAGTATTTATAGAAAAGCATTAAATAAAAAAATAGTCTTTCATTAGATTTGAATCATAAACAAAGGTATGTCAGAGGACAAGGTCGTTTAGACAAAAGGAGGAATTTTCATCCCGAGAGAGAGAGTGAGAGAGAGAGAGAGAGAGAGAGAGGGCAGAGGGAAGGAGAGAGAGGGAGAGAGAGAGGGGGAGAGAGAGAGAGGGAAAGAGAGAGTTTGTATTTGTAGCAATATATATGCAGAGTGGTGTAATGGTTATCAACACGGAAAATGGAATCTGCGTATCTATTTCGAATTCCGGCAGAGTTCATGTTCATTTAGGCTATTCTATCTCATCGTTTTATGATATGATGAAAATGTATTGTTCCTGGCATGCCGTGGGATTTTTATCTAGTAGAAACTGGGCGATATAATATGTAACCAATCCACCCTTCCACACGCTATCTCTTTCCCTCTCTCTCTCGATGTGTTAACTACTGCATCTCTTATTCAACTTAATAGTTTTGTGTAGACCATTTTATAGAGATCACAAATACTACACGGATTTTGAACAGAAGAGATTTGAGAATGAGACTATGACCCAAGAGCGAGATGATCCTCAAATAAGGTAGCGCTATATGGTGGTATATTGCCCAATTAAAAACTATTTCCGACGGATACTACATAGTCCTTCCTCAATATTAAGTATTGTAATAAAAAGAAATATAAAGATAAATTTTAAACTCTCCCTTCCCTCTCTAAGCTCGACCATATCTCTCACACCATTACTCATCACCCTCTAATTCAACTTATATAAGCTTAATACTGCCTGTCAAAAGTGTAAATTTTAAATTCATTTTTTCGTTTCGTCTTTGAAAGTAAAGTCTGAGGATCCAGAGAAAAAATAAAATTCTCTGGTGAAATAAATTATTACAATGGAGCCTTAAAGTGGTCTGTTTTTTTTTTAAATTAAATTATTCGCTCTGGCTTAACATTGAGCTCTCAAGATTTCATCCTCCTTTGGATTATCCATACGGATTACCAAGACTTTCGTTACTTAATTTATATATATATATATATATATATATATATATATATATATGAATGAAATATTGGTCGAAGATTGTCTTTCTTTTTTACGGGTGAAGTTGAACATAAATTATCCAATGTCTTCTGAGTGCTTTCGATTTTGAAAGAGTTTTTGAATGTGTCTTACAATTGTACCTATATGCATGCACTGTATTCCTTTGGGAGTTTTTTAAACATTTTATCTTCACGCGTCTGTTTTTCTAATTAGTTGCGAAATATATTTAGTAGGTTTGTTTCTAAATTGAATGGAATTCTGTTGATGTTGCGTTGTTTGATTTTATAGTTAAGGCTTCGAAAATTTGAAGTCATTTTTACAGATTATGTGGTATAGTTTCGTGTTATTGATAAGTGCTTTTCGAAGATCTTGTCATATTGGTTGGTGATATGCAATTTAACACTGTTATTATTAAATCAATGACAAGTTAACCGGCGCGATAGTGTAGTGTTTGAATAGTTATTATCAGAAAGATATTCTCGAAATGAACAAGCGAATTTTTGAATTTGTGATCAGTTTTATTTGTTTTTGTCGATTAGTGATAACTAGCAGTAGAGCCCGGCGTTGCCCGGGGATATAACAGTAAGAGATAGATCAAGTATCCACCATCATAAAGACTGAAAAATAAAATTGACAAAGATTATTGTTTAAGGCTGACGGACACGCATGTCTTAATTAGTTTTTTTTTTAGGAATTGGTCAAACCCAAACTCAAACAAAAACATTGTTTTCAATCGTTATGAGTCTCCCGATTGAATAGAATAATTTTATAAACAATTGTCTTGTAAATGGAATTTTAAAAGCATTCTGAATGTAAAAATAAAGAAAAAAGTGTGCAAGACAATAAGAAACACTACATGCCAAAAAAAAAGTGAAGTTTTGTTGAAATCGGTTGAAAAATGTAGGTAGCCTTTCTGTAATCTTTTAGTTTTACAATTTATGATTTTTTACTTATTGAATACAGTAAAAAATTGCATATTTTGCTTGTGGTGATTCATAATTAGAATTCTGATTTGAATATATTTTCCACTCGTTGTTTCTAATACAAAAATATTAACTTTATTTGGGTTTATTAATTATGATCTAACAAATCTTATTCATTTAGTAGCCTTTCTGAAATAATAATCTTTTATAATTTATGATTTTTACTTATTGAATACAGTAAAAAAAAATTGGACACCATGTGTATTTAAAGTAGTTTCCCGTTCCGGTTATTATTTTTAGTTAGGACTTGTTTAGATTTCATTATCTTTCCCTAAAGATAAAGA
>CAHIKZ030003216.1:1680000-1735000 GCA_903632075.3 Acanthosepion pharaonis
AGCGGACCGTGTTTTTTTTTTACGCGTTGTGATATGAACACGTGTGGAACTCCTGAAATAAAGTCCACTACAAAAATATGGTGGACTAGAGATGAGTCCAACGCAAAAAAAAATGTAACAGAAAAACAACAAGAAACCGATATACATGAATAAACAGGTATATGTATTAAACAACTAAAAGCGTGTACAGAAGACAAAAACATTAATGTGACTGTGCATGAACGTGAAGAATATGTTTATACGTACGTGTTGTGTGTGTGCGCGTGCGTGCGTGTGTGTGTATGTGTGTGTGCATAATGTTCATAGGATCTTTCCAAGGAAAAGCATAGCGCTTCTCACGGAGGGGAAAACGCAATCTTCTGTGCGGGAGCCTTACATGGTTGTAATGTCCGCTGAAAATGCAAGAAAGAGAGAGAGAACGAAGTATTCTCAAGTATTTATATTTTAAAGATAGCGACCCTAGGAACAATTTGATCCGTTAGGAAATTAAGGAGGAGTAATAAAAATGATTAAGAATAAATTCATAAGTCTTTAGAAGTACATATATATATATATATATATATATATATATATATGTCACACATTATGAAATGGACAAAGTCCGACAGTTATTTTAAGACATTTTTTTGTTTATACGTTCTTAAACAGTATTAACGACATTTACCAGCCTGAATGCCCGATAAATTTTCATAGAAAATATGCGTCCTCCGACATGAATCGAACTTGTATTCTATAAAGAACCGTCATATAGCCTGACGTGCTTTACCGATTTAGCCACAAAGGAGCGTTTCTGTTAGCAAGGTCGATTTTACTGTTTTTAAACTACAATTCTCCATGATTTTCTCTCGTAAATTCATATTTGCTCGATGCGTATCGAAATCTAAACAAAAATCGACCTTGCGATGGGGGTGCGGTTAATCAATTGCATAACTGCACCCCGCACCGCCCTGTCTAGAAATGTCTGCTTGCGTTCACGCTGCATCTGTTGGTATACTAAACTACTCCCCCTCATTTTTTTTACGGTATATCCTTCGCAAGTGTTCTTAATAAAGAAATTCCATCGATAAAAACTTCTTGTGTGGTCATTGCTCGGGGTTAAATTGTTTCAATATTTTAGATATTCAGTAGATTTTCTATGGCCGTAATAACTTTCAAATAGTATGGCATTGTTCACAAATCTAATAATGAAACAAAAACAAGGACGAATTCAACTGCAAATGCGTGGACGCCCCCCTCCATCTTCGCACGTTTACTATAAAGATGGGGTTAATTTTTCCCTTTTAAAGCTTCAATAATCCTTCTCAAACAATCTTTGCATCAAAGGTTGTTCGAATGTCAATTTAGGATGAAGAAAGTATTGGCTAAATGGCACAAGTCGATTTTGGACCTTGTTTGTTGCAGGTTTCGTCCACTTAACTGAAATAATATAATCCAAACATTCACGCAAGACAATTTGTGTGTCATATGTAATTTATTTGGCAAAGTTGGAAAGCATCGGATGAAAAACCAGGGAGTTATGGCCGAAAAACCGTCTTTTTGATAGTTTTTCTTGGATTTTCGTTATACGCGGGGAAGCGAGCAGGACTAAAACCACTATCTTATTTCTTGCACGATGGCATTTTTTTGCGACATGTTTGAAAACTATCGGATAAAAAAATGAGGAATTTATTCAAGTTTTATTTTAAGTAGTTTCACATTTTTTTTGCAATTTTTTGTGCAATGCCAACATCGCAGGAAAACTATCAAGCACTCTACATAAAGCTCGTAACATGAGCTATGTTTTGCCTTTAAGTGCAAAGTACATTAACTCATCCAGTAAAAATACCAAGAGATTAATAATAAAAAAATTATAAACATGGTCGTAGGGCAAGATGTAATTTACACGTAACCCACACTATTGTTCAAATTATAATTTCGATCGTTACTCGGCACCCCTTATTTTTTTTACTCAGCGTCAAATATTCTTAGTTATTTACTAAGCTTTGCTGGGTTTGGTATACAATCTTCTGATTTCTTACAATTTCTGCCCAACCTTAGAAGTCACCTATCTATGACATTGATCAAGATCATAGCTGCTTAATTTTCGTGATCTTGTTGGTTTCAGTGTGATCCTGACGCGTTTGCTAAATGCCTAAACATTTGTGAATGAAAAGAAGAAAGCGAGAAGTACCATGTGATGATTCTAACGTATCATTATAACAATGGAATACGAGAATGGATTGTAGAGTTCCACTTCAATTTACTTCATTTAGAAAATTATTGAACGATAAAAATAAACATTTTTGTAAATCAGTTGAAAATTTTGAGCCAATATTTTCTTTTTAAAATTTGATTAGGGTACCTTCCTTTTGAAAAAAAATATACATATAATAACTCTATTCTGTTAGCAACATTGACCACTTGCGATCTCTTTCTTTCTGATTTTCAATGTATTTATATATTTTGTGGCTTTGTTGGGGCCAGAAATAAAGACACAAAGAGAAGAAATGAGTTAACAAATATATTAACAGAAAAACAGTAATACAATAATATACAAACGAGCAAGAATGTTAAGCCAGAGTTGACTGTTGGGAAAAAAAACTCTACTTCTGACAAAAGTAGTACCTGCTTTTATTTGTAACTTGGAAGAGTCCATTCGTGTATGGGTAATTTGCCATAACAATATAATAAAATTATTGGCAATGGCTTTTCTATGAAACATTTTTATCAATGCCTTTTCATTATAATATAATAATTCTATTAAAAAATAATAGTTTCCTTATTTTTGCCCACTGACAATTCCTTCCTGATTTTTAAAGCACAACTTAGAAAGTGAGTACTTAATTATCAATTTTTCTTACCGCCTGAAATATTTTGTTTATTGGTTCTAAAAATGATTAAAAATAAGCAGACGAGTGTGGAGTAGCAGTGAAGACAGTGGGCTGTAATTAGAAAAGCTGAAAACATTGCATACAAATACTGGCTTTAAAATTTGATGAAGATTAAATACAGAAATATTTTTTTTAATTTCCCCGACCGCTGTAATTTACGTAGGTATAACTATGTAGTTAAATAAATGATAAAAATAAAATAAAAGAATAGTAAAAACACATAAAAATTCTAATACAAAACCAACCAAAAATCCTGCAAAACAATAAAATTTATTTTACATTTTTAAATTACTATTATTGCTTTTAATTTTATAAATCTACCATTCGTCTATGCATTGAATATTGCTGTCACATTTGGTCTGTTGCTTCTGACATGTATTTAGAGATCCTTGATAAAGGTCAAAGAAAAAATTAAAATGTTATCGGTTCTGACGTGGAATATTGGCTTCAGTTACTTTCCTACCGCCGTACCTTCCCTGTACCATTTTAATAAATATTTCCATGGTAATTATTCTGATGAGCTTTCCTCTTTGGTATCTAGACTTTACTAATTTAAGCGCAGTACTAGATTAGCAGCAAGGTATCCTTTTACAGATGAAATGGCTAGATGTAGTCGCAAGTCCTATATTAACAGTTTCTTCTCACTAACTTTTTGCTTGTGGAACTCTTTTTCTGCTTTCCAGTAAACTTTGATCTTCAAAAATGTAAATCCAACGTCAATCGTTATCTTCTGTCTTCTTAATTCCTGTTCTCGTTCCTTCATAATGTTTTGCTTTTTCTCATATTCTTTTGTACTGAGTAACCTTCTTGTGTTTTAGTGGTTTTATTGACTTACTTGGGGTGGGTCAAACGATTAAAACATACACACACAAACGATATTTATTGTCAACATAATCCCCTTCCTTATCAGTGCACTTAATCCAATACTTTTTCATTAATCATGTAGATCGAACAAAATTCAGCAAACAACCGTTAGGTCATAAACTTATGAGTCTAAATTTGTATATGGATTGGTGATAATAAGGGTCTATCCCGACCTAACCATTTCCAATACTAACCGCTCTGTATAAAAACCGTCTAATTACTAACAGTTCAGTATAGCAGAATAAAGCTTCTGTAGTTGATGTTTAGCGTTGTCTACTCATTACAGTAATCATTAAGGAGTGAAAGTTTTGACGCAGATATTAAATTAGTCGTAACTGTGATATCATATATATATATAAAGATCTAGCAAGTCAATAAAGAGATTTTAAAAAAGAAAACAAGTTTTTTTCTTCTTCTTTCAGACAAGCCGTAGATGCGAGTATAATCTGTTGACAACGTATCGCCCTCAGTAATCTCTTTCAACGTGATATATTGGCATCTTTCAATATCTGCTGCTTGCAAAAAAGGATGAATCTGTTTTTAAAAGCAACTGTGTCTTTAGTTTAAGTTAATGTTAACAATTTCTTAATAATTTTTAAAACTTTATTATTATCGCGACAAAAATTGACCAAAGCAAATGGTGACCACGCATCGAAAGAGCTAGAGAGAGATGATTCTCCAATGCAGTAACAGATATGTTGCGTTTCTTTGTACGCCAATGTTAATTGTAAAGACAGGACATTAGAATCATCCTTCAGTGCATCAAGATTAATTGATTGATTTCTTTTTTTTTCTTTTACTGCTTATTAATCGTTTGTGGTTTACTTAAAGGCGAAACATCTTGGATTGTAAGAGGTATTTATTACCCGGTTTTCCCAAGTGATATTCCATCTAAATACTGACTGGGTTTCTCACTGCTTAATTTCGGTGAGTGAACGAAAACCACGTGCTTCAAGAAAGCAGTTGAACAGATCGAGGCTAAGTTCGGCAAATTAATTAATCAGCTATCGATTTAGGTCTTGGGAAATTTTTGAAAAATTAGCGTTAACACCATACCCGATGTTTATGTAAAAACATATTGAAAGCTGTCGTTCATATTGAGGTTAGCCCATTAATGTAGGTATCTAATGAAGAAAATCGATACCTAAGTTTTAAAATGCATTTTGAAAATTAAAAATCTTTCTTGAAGCTTTTATTTTAGTTTTAATTTCAAGCTAATAGACTAAATTTAATATTTCCAATAAGAAAAATTTCCTGTATTTCAAAACGAATTTAAATTGATTTGAATAATATTTTTGGAATCGCTGAAACAGAAAAACTTCGTTAGAAACAAAGAAAAGATTACTGAACTGATACGTGATATCTGTCCTCCTATATGACAGTGATTTGAAATTTAATTAATCTGAATTAAACAAAATATTACTTACTTTCAATTTAAAATATCACAGAAAATAATTTTTTAATATGTTGGTGGGTGTTTTATGAGGTGTTGACACATTTATCGATAACTTGACGATTGCGGGATTTAGATAAGAGGGAAATCTATTCCAATTAATCAGTAATCTTAAAAATTTCAAATACTTAAAATAATCTAATATATTATTGAGTTTTAGGTACTTTTGCCTTATAGTCTTACTTACGAGGACGCTTGTTGAGGAAATCTTAGAAAATTACCAATAAATTTTAAGTTTACTATAGTTACCACCCTTATTTTCTGAAAACACCGTGTATAGAAGTCTATATTTACACGCACACACACATGCGCACATACATTTCTTGTTAAAATACTGGGGGTAGCTGAATTGTAGTAATCTTTTCCATTTATGATTAGTAAATATAATTTTACTTAATAACATCAACTAGACGTTACATATTAATGTAGAATTTTAAAAGATGTAAAACATTATAAATTATTCTAATTACAATTAAAAAATGCAAACAGTTCATGTAAAAATTCATTTTTCATCGAAAAAAAATTCTTAAGGCAATAGTGTCTATAATATGTTTTATTCATAAAAGCAATTAAAAGATTTTCTAATTAAATGATATCTTAGTTTTATTGTATTTTTTATTTTACGTTTCAGAGCTGGTTTTCTGTAACTCGGTGCCCGAGTTTCTAAAGTCTTCTGCTTTTTACATAATATAAACATTAAGCTCTACAAAAACGAATTTCATATTCGCATTTTCATATAATTAAATAAGTGGAGTGGGGGTAACAGATGTAAAGACATTTTTAATAAGATTTTCTAAAAAAAAAAAAACGTTTCTAAAATAATTTTGTTCATTTGAGAATAAAACCTGAAAGTTTCATTAGAATCCGACGATTATTTGATTTCTACAAGAATTTCCAAATCAATGTATTAGGTTGGACAGAAAATCCTGACTCACAGAGGAGGTCGAAAACAACAAAATTTTATGGAGCAACACCAACATTTATTCTTCAAAATAAAGTCCATTATTCTCGACGATTTTCTGCCAGCGATCAGCCAGCATCCGAATCTGTCCCAGATACCAATCCTCTTGCTTTGAATCAAAAAACTGTAAACAAGATTTCTTCACTTATCTGTCTATATTTCTGAGATGAGGTATTATGTACATTATTTAAATTATTCGGACTATTGTCCTCATCTTTGTTGCCATATTTATTACAACGTTTCGGCCGTTGTTACACTCCGGCCTTCTTCAGGTGGTTGGAATGTCGAACTGAACCCTTTATTTCGATCACTGGGGTAGACTGTTCTAGTTCTACGTGCCATGTTTTAATGGATGTCAGTTGTCAGTTATCGCCTGTTAATTTCCCTCTGAAAGTTCCCCACTGCCTTAGCCGGGTACTGAACGCACACTCTTTGGATCCTGTCACTTTCTTCACTTGACCAAAAGTTTTGAATCGCTGATCGCGGAGGAAGTATGCCATCGATCGGAATAGGCCATAGTCAATCGGAGCAGCATCGGGACTGAATGGTGGATGTGGAAGAATCTCAACACAGTCCATCTGCTTGAACTTCTTAGTCAACCGGGCTGTATGTGGCCTCGTATTGCCTTGCTGAAACAAAACCCAACCTCGACTGACCAAAGCAACATACTCCTTCTTTAGTTTGTCGTACATGTGGTCTAACTGCTGGCAATACAGTTAGGTGTTGATGGCGCGACCGCGTGGAACAAGCTTGGAATACAGTACTCCTTGGAAATTCCACCAAACAGAGATCAAAATTTGTTGTTTTCTTTCCGCTTTTTAACTGTGTCAGGACTTTCTGGCCAACCTAGTATTAATCGCAAAGTGACGCTCAAATTTTCCATACTAATTTATTGATACAAAAAAAAAAACTTTTCAATCAAAATTTTAGGGGTTCTAAAAAGGAATGAAAAAATATAATTTAATAATCAAAAAAGTCTTTTTTTCCCTCTTAATCATAAAATAAAGATTTTGTCGCTAAAACTTTGTTTTTATTACATTTGGGACATTTTTTCATCACGCATGCGCATTTTTCTAGCGAATCTTTGGAGGTACCTACATTAATGTCTACCGTAAAATCCAGTATTAATTGTAAAAATAAAAATAAAAATCAGATATAAATTAAAAAAAAAAGAACGATGTTAATTATAGGTTTATAAAAATCAGTTATTAAGTACAAATTTCTAACTAGTGTCCATTAATGCTATCCGGTTCCAAATAGGACATTAAAAAGTTAAGAAGCATTGACTTTGATGTGTAGTGAGGGGAATGATCACTGAGGTTAATGACCACTGAGGGGAATGACCGCGATGGAATATAAAGTATCGCAAGCAGCTTTTTGCTTTTAAATAATTTATGGTTGACTTTTGATTTATAGTATGGCAGCTTATAACATCCTATTTCTTATATATTTGGTGTCTGCCTGATATTCTTTCGAATATTGAAATTGTGTGAAATCTTCGAATTGCTTTCTATAAGAATGCTGAATATTTTACACTTTCCGCAAAATAATTCTTGCTAAGTCGTGATCTCAAATCTCAAATCTTGTCTCGTACTTAGAAAAGAGTTCACTTGGATATTTTATATGAGAAAATAAACTTTTTCAATTTCCGCCTGAATTTCTAGAATCTGGCGTTATCATTGTTTATATTATTTACATGTGGACTGTTGTCCTCATCTTTGTTGTTTTTTATCACCTGATCGCCTTCTCTCTGAATTTCTGGGATGAGGAATTATCATTTACATTATTTACATTATTTACTTGTGGACTAATGTCCTCATCTTTGATGTTATCATCAAAACATTTCGGTAGTTGACCCCCTGGCCTTCACCGGGTACTTGTCGATCAACGTAACTCTTAGGGTATTTCAAACTGAATCCTTTAATCTACAGGGGTAGATTGTTCTCGTTCCACTACTCATGTCTAGGGATATCTCAACTACTTCTTATTTAGTACTCTTCAGCAATTTAGTACTGATTGGCTAGTCCAAGTGCACACTGACCGGCCAGGAGATTGAACTTACAGTTTCTGCGTCAGCAAATTCATGAAGCAATGCTTTAATCTACTAATTATGTCTTTTCAATGTCCCCACAAGCTTAATTAGCCGAATGAGACCAATCAACTCGCGTAGATTAAAGAAAGGGTTCGGTTTGAAATTCGCTGAACATTATTCTGATCGACAAGTACCTGATGAAGGCCGGAGGGCTCATCGACCGAAACATTATGATAATGACAACAAAGATGGAGATAATAGTCCGTATGTAAATCATCTAAATACTCTTTTTCAAGTCCAAGATAACCCCATCCACCTTTGGAAGCATATCGCATTTTCTGCATTTCATTTATTTTGCCGGAAACTTTGATCAGTAATTTAGAATTCGACTAAATAAATTATTTTTAATCATTTCACCCAAGCAAGGGGATAATGCCACTAAGACGCAAGGGATTACTGGGAGTGTAAGAGAATGAGAAGAATTTAAGAGAAGGAACCGGAAACCCAATCCTAAACATGAAACAAGGGATAGACCTCTACTCCTGTTCAAACGATAACGCATCTCGATGTGGTGTAATGGATTGAAAGCTTGTCTCGTTAGATCAATTGCGTTTAAGTAGTGAGTTCAATCTTCGCTGCGTTTTCTGTACGTTTGGCCCCCAGTGCCTCTGAATCAAAGAGATAAAAGTCTGAGGATGATAAGTCAGGTGGTGATGAAGAAGTAAAAACAGTTAAATCCATATACACACTTTCCGGTATCACGTATAGAACTCACAATTGTGAATATAAAATTAAAGAATGGTGAATATGAGATTAACAAAACATCACAGAAGTTATTAGACATTAAAAAAAGAACATTCCTTTAGTCATTAATCATATATAAGCTTTTTAAGACTGACAGCATAAGTCACTGCAAAGGTTATCGTTAATGAATGATAAACGTTATATTTATTTATAAACATGGTTTTATATATATATATATATATATATATATATATATATATATCAAGTATGTGGTGCAGTTCAATTTACATTACATGAATCATTCATACAAAAACTTCTATATCTGTTTTTTTGAATGAATGATTATATATATATATATATATATATATATATATTTTTATGTATATATATATAGGAATATAGAAATATAGTTATACTATATTTATAAATATGAAAGCCTGTTTCAGACTTGAATGCAATCTACATGACCTGAAATTTTGTCCAAGCATGAAACAGACTGTCGCCGCTAGTATATATATATATATATATATATATATATATATATATATATATATATACACTGGGACTCATGGGAGGAACGCTAAATTGCACACAGATTCACACCTCAAATTTAAAATAAATCAAATATAATATTGGGGTATAAATACAGAAAATAGGGTGTATGTAGGGGTCAAAACAAAAAAAAAAACAATTCCCTGTAGGTTACCCGGGTCGATATACACCTGAAGGTCAGCGTGCACAACGACCGAAACGCTGGGATAACAATAACAAAAATGAGGAGAATAGTCTGAATGTAAATAGCGTAAAGAAAAAGACTTTATAAATTTGAACAGACAGTAGTGGTTAGTGTTCGGTCAATGAATACTGAAAGCATTAGAAAGCCGACGAATATTAAATGTTATAAGTAATAATCAGAATCTAATGTTTAACATGTCCACGTTTTGCATTTCGACTGATGTTTATATTCCATATTAAAAGTTCAAGAGCCCAAGGACTTTTGAGACAGACATCGATTTTTGTTTTTCGTTTGCAGTTATATAATCACCTGCCCGAGTCTTTTGCGGACATTCACTTTCACAGGGAAAATAAAAGGTAGAAAAAAGTGAGAAAAGAGGAAATAATGAAGAAAAAGAAGAGAGAAGAGGTAGAAAGAAAAAGATATATATATATATATATATATATATATATATATATATATATATATATATATATATATATATATAATGCATATATATATATATGTAGAGAAAGAGAGAGAGAGAGAGAGAGATAGATAGATAGATAGATATAGTGGGAGATAGATAGATAGATAGATAGACAGACAGAGATAGTGGGAGATAGATAGATATATAGATATAGTGGGAGAGAGATAGATAGATAGGTAGACAGAGATACTGAGAGATATATAGATAGATAGATAGATAGATAGGTAGACAGAGATAGTGGGAAAGAGAGAGAGAGAGAGAGAGAGAGAGAGAGAGAGATGGGATAGGAAATATGAAAGGGAGTGAAAGAGAAAAAAGTGTGCTCCATAATTTCTACTTTTTCATTTAATGAAAAAGAGGAAGGATCAAAAATAAAAAAGTAATAAGGATGGAGAAAAGAGAGAGAGAGAGAGAGAGAGAGAGAGAGAGAGAGAGAGACAGACAGACAGACAGACAGAGACAGAGACAGAGAAAAAGAGAGAGAGAGACTAGTAAAGATAGATGGATGGGGAAAGAGATGTGGAGCAACAAGTTAGAAAGATTGCTAGACGATAGAGCAAGTAAGAGGTGGGTAGTAATACATGGGAAAGTTAGATATAAAGGGGGTTGAGTTGGTAAAGAAAATAGAAATGTTGAAAGAGAAACGCTAAAAAACTTTCATCTTTTCATATCTATCACAATCTATTCATATCTAGCGATTTGCTCTATTTATATCCGGACTATTATTTCCATATTTATTGTTGTTGTTGCTCTCCGTAACTCAATACGAGGCATTCCGAACCCTTTATTTAATTTACTGGACTGATTTTCATTTTGTTCTCGTCCTAGGATTATAAGTCCAGTTCTTATTTTATTTAGTACTGTTCAGTTATTGTTCGCCCGTTTCCACTGAATGCAAGCACACACTGTCCGACTCAGTGACTGAACTCACCACCGCCATATCACGAAATTCACAAACCAACGCTTTTACCCGCTAGGCCGTAGTGCTGAAGCAAACTTTAACCCTTAAACTTAATCTGGCTGCTGATTAGGTTGCAACTGCTGCTGCCGACTGTCATGTTATAATAGCTGCTGCCCATGTTTCGACTTTTCTTTATTAGCGGTTCCCATATTGTATCTATTTCTATACTAGGCCTACTAAGGCGATCCTTATAGCCTAGTATATACTCTGATTCTGTCCAGTATTTTCACTTCATTCCACACATTATCAGCCATGCCCTATCTATCTATAAAATCAATTCACACCAAGGAAGGCGATAATACCACTAAGACGAAAGAGGCTACTGTGTGTGAAAGAGAATGCGAAAACTTCAGAAGGAACAAGAAATACAATCCTTGCTGGAAACTTCTACTCCTGTTCAAAAAACCAGAGGGGTGTGAATCTATCTATCTATCTATCTATCTATCTATCTATCTATCTATCTATCTATCTATCTATCTATTTAAACACATGCACAAGGCTCATTAACTTGTTTTGCAGGCTAATTTGCTATTGCTTGTGAGTTCGATTTTCACGGGTACCAACTAATCCGGTTTTGTACTAGCCGGCACTTTATTTATCAAATAACTATAATCATATGTACATACAAATCGATATAATTATGAACGAATACCGTTTATAAGGAATTTTGATCCTTAAATCACCGTTTTATGGCGAAAGTACGGTATTTGGTGGTACATATAACGGACTTTTAATATAATGTCTAAAAGAAAACTGTATTACATTCTATATGCCAACTTGAGACTTCTAGGTAAATTTTATCCCCGTGGTGGCTACACTCAAACAGCATTATTATTATTATTATTATTATTATTATTATTATTATTATTATTATTTCCTTTGATTTCTGGCGTTTACACATTTCTTTCCGGATCCCGCCCAGGGACCTAAGGTTAGAAATGGCATCATGACAATATCATTTTTTTTTGTGGAAACCACAAAAGAAAAAAAAATACATAGATAAAGCCCTTCGTAAAGTGTGGGATGTATTTTTCAGAACAATTTTTTGTATCACTTTAAGGCATGGACTTCCAGGAATCCCTTCAATTAGTCTACTGCAATCTTTTCCAACCAATCCTAGGGCTCCAACTATAACAGGGATTGTTGATGTTCCCATGTGCCACATTTTTGAGATTTCTATTTCAAGGTCCTTGTATTTTGACAGCTTTTTGAATATATTCAAAGATACATTGCAGTCTGCAGGGACTGCCATATCAATAAGGAGGCACTTTTTTTGTTTGTGGTCTCTAATAACAATGTCTGGGCGGTTGGCTTTGATTGTGCTGTCAGTGTGTATTGTGTAGTCCCATAGAATTGTAACAGGTCCTATTTCCGTGACCGGATCTGGGTGGTATTCATACCAGTTTCTTTCAGTTTCCTTCCCGTAGAAGTTGCATATTTTCCAGTGCAGATATTGGCCCACTCTGTCATAACGGGTTTTATACTCAGTGGGTGCCAATATCGTGCAACCTGATACAAGATGATCAATTGTTTCTGGATATTTATCACAGAATCTGCATTTTGGGCTAACACAATATTATTATTATTATTGTTGTTGTCGTTGTTGTTGTTACTGCAAAAAGGAAGTATCATAAAAAGGTCAAAACACTTTGCTGGAAATAACAGAGAAAAGAGGTGTAACTGAAAAGACACGCTGGTAATGCTAAAACCGTATTTTACTTTTAAGATCAACTGTAGTTGTAAGTTACTCTTTATAAAAGATGTTCCGCTTTGTAATGTTTTATTTACTATAATTCATGTAAGATATTTTCACTTTTATAATTGCTTACTTTATGTTAAGTTGTACTGGTAGCTTGCTTTTAATATACAGTAATGTCTTTTGTTATCGCTAAAGTGATTCTGTGATGTCTTGTAATGTACTGTTAGTTTTCTTGCTTTAAACATTACATGCTTAAATAGACAAAAAAACAACTTTTCTCTTTAATATATGCCCTGCTGAAATAGAGGTATGTCTAACATGCCTGTATCTCATCCTTGACTTCAAATACAGTATATCTTTTATTCTCTATTATAAAGATTCCCAGAGCATCAGTAAATTATTAGAGTTTCTTTAAAACTGTTACTATTTTCTCAATTTTACTTAGTCTGGAATAAGGCCAGAAATTTTGAAGGATATCAAAAGTTAATTAACAAGTGGCTAATCACGTTATGTTAAACACTCAAATTAGTTGAGTCTGATTCAATGTAATTAGTGTAGAGTACACGGTGAGCATTAAAATATACCAAGTAACTGCCATTGTTCCTTGGCGATACGGCTTGATATTGTTTTGTTGAACACTACACAAGTCATTGTTCTTCATTTCCATTCGTCTGTTTTTTTTCGTTTCTTTCCATTTTTATTCCCTTTCTTTCTTTCTTTCTTTCTTTCTTTCTTTCTTTCTTTCTTTCTTTCTTTCTTTCTCATGAAGTTCATTGCTAACTTCATTCATTCTTATGAAATTAATTACTGTCTTTGTTTCTTATGATAATCATTGTTAACTTCATTCATTCATTCTTATGAAATTCATTGCTAACTTTAGTCATTTATTAATTCGTATGCAATTCTTAGCTTTTTTTTCTTATGAAATTCATTGCGAACTTCATTCATCTTTATGAAATTAATTACTATCTTTCTTTATGAAATTCATTGCTAACTTCATTCATTCATTGATATCTGTATTCGTTCTTTTGAAATATATGCCTTTCTTTCTTTCTTTCTTTCTTTCTTTCTTTCTTTCTTTCTTTCTTGTGATACGTATTACTCTCTTTATTATTTACTTTCTTTATCCTTCCTCCGTAAATCTCCGTTGTTTTCTTTGTTTATTTTCCTCCGTTCTACCCATTATTCATTCTCCGTATTTTTTCCCGTTTCCTTTCTCACTCTTTTACTTCTTTTCATTCCTCCTTCCTTTTAGCTCGTGTTTCAACTCATTTAAAATTTACAGTGAGGAAAGAAGACAGTACACGCATGCGTACAGTGAACTACATGCTTAACGCTAAAATAAAACACCTGTTTATGTTTGTGCATTTATAAGTAACCGATACAGAGTATTCAGTGAACTTGATTGAAAATAAAAGATACGCATTAATGGCCTCTAATTAAAAATACACCAGTGAAACCAGAAAAAAAAAAACTAGATTAAAGCAAAAGTTAATACACTCGGACGAGTATATTCATTTTGATTGATATATTTATGGAATTTAAGCTTGCGTGTGGGTGTCTTGTAGGTGTCTGCGTGTTCACATCTAAACAATTAAATAAGAAGCATATAAAAACTTGGGTTTCCACTAAGAATCATTTATTTTTTTTAATATAGTAATTACTGTAAGGTAAAGTCTCTTGGGTCCAGAACTTAGGGTAAGCGGGGACGTATTTTTTCCCTCACACTCTGCTACATCTTGGAGCAAGAAAGAAAGGAACAAAATGCGTCTGTTTATTTATAGAACTTAAACAGTGCCACCTACTGTGCGTTTAGCGAAGCCAAGTAGGGTAATAAGTTTTTCCGGTTCCTTTGTTTCTAGCATCATGGTAAAATGTATAATATATAGCAAAAATGATTTCCCAGGATTAGTTTTTATATACTTAAAAACACATGATGGCTTCCATAAATCGTCTTTAATGTTATATTCTATTTTGTCTGAATTATTAAAATAAATTTATGAATTTTTTTTTTTTTTTTTTTTACTAATCTTCAATTTTTTAAAAATTCTTTTAATACGTTTACTAAACGTAATATCCTTGAGGTGTCCAAAATTCTTGACTGATATATTGTCATGATTTGTTTAGTTTGGTTTGCTTTACGGCATACCAACCTCAATGGGTTATTTAATGCCGACATATTGCTGGTAATATTTTTTTTAAGTGTATAGATGGTAATTCTTTTTCAAAAATGTATTGCTGGTAATAATTTTTTTACAAAGTATTTCTGGTATTAAAACCTATTTTTACACTTTCATAGTGTTTTGACCCCAGTTTTTTTTGGGGGGGTTAACTATTTACCCATAGCTGGGGCCCTAACAGGTGCTACCACCCCGGGTCAGGGTGGACCTGAGAACACCAGCAATTAAGAGGCGGTTCCACGCTCCTGAAAACTTCCTGATCAGAGACCTTGCCGTCGGACCTAATTTATCGTCTTACCCAGGATGCGGATTTAGGTTATCGTCATACTCAGTACGGCTCATCATTTGTAGCATGTAACTTATCACAGATGATGCCAACACAGATTTTGCATCAGACTATAAGAGAAACCAGATGCATCAGAGACTTGAGCTGGAAGATGACCTTCTAGCAACCTGGTGGATATCCGTGTCTCACAGGAAGCCAGTGGTTGCTCCCTACGTGTAAACAGTTGGTTGATTAATCTGCGTTTAGAATGTACACACATGACGATAGGAAAATATATAAGCATACACCCGAGAGCGAAGAGAAGGGTATTCTTTTACATCCTCGCGAGAAGAAGAATCCATGTTCGGAGAAAACAGCGAAGCCACACACTCGTTCGGTGATATTAATTGACGAAGTCGGTTGTTGAATAAACAATAATTTTACGCGCTTTATTACTCTGTACAACTATAAAACAATAGATTAATATTTGACGGTATCTAGCATTTTATTTAATCTTATTTTTTACACTATTTACATTGTTCGGACTGTTATTCTAATATTTGTTGCCATATTCACGACATTTCGGCCATTGTACGATCCGGCCTTCTTCAGGTGATTGAAATTTCGAACTGAAACTTTTATTTCGCTCCATCGGGGGTAGATTGTTCTAGTCCCTCTTCCGGATGTCTCAGTTATCTTCTTTTAACTCAACTTTCCAAGTTTTTGTTCATCACTGCAGTAGAACTTTGATCTATTGAACTCATAACTCCAACCAACGCTTTTATCCACTGGTTCTTGTGTCCTTATTAGAAATATTAAATTTAATGTATTAGCTTGAAATTAAAACTAAAATAAAATCTCCAAGAAAGAATTTTTCATTTTTAAAAATTAATTTTAAACCTTAGGTATCGCGTTTCTTTGGAGGTATCTACCATTATGGATCATGAATTTAAAATTAGTCTTCGACATGAGTTGAGTTCGCGTCTCCTATCAATTGAAAGCCCGTGTTGCAAGGTTACCACTTCAGTTCATGTTAAACGAACCTCTAATGATACAAGATACGAGTTCAAATCTCGCCGGGGTTATTGCTGATCCATGACGCATATTTAACGATCATAAAATACAGAAACAATGTGAGTATTGTAATGGAAAGATAATAAGATGAAACGAAAAGAAACTAGTCAAATATTATAATTTTATCGCTGTACAGACTAATATTAACACAGACTAATAATACAACAGAATTAGGATGTTAAAAAATCTCGTCAAATTTAAATAGATATTCTTTCATTCAATACTGCATTTTTTTCAGTGCTTGAACTATTGAGTAGAAAACAGTCTATTATAGTATCCATGACATTATTCTGTAACACTTATAAATCTCTATAATTCACTGGTAAACGTGAGCCGAACGTATTTTCTGAACATAATTAAGAAAGTGACAGCAAATCTCTTCATTACTCCACTTTATCTTCTGTGAAAGTGTTATGGTCCAGGTTAGGACCAAGGAAGAACAACACGAACACAAGAGTAGAAATAACGAAGGTATATTACACGAAATAAAAATACAAGATGTGGAAGGTGTTAGTATGACTGTCAGTCTGGTTTGGAGTGAACTACTATCGGCTCGACTCGATTCGGTATCTAGCCCCCCCCCCCACGAGGGTTGCATATGGCGCAAGGCCGAGTTTAACGTGGGTTTCCAGAGCCCGTAGGCTCGGGCAAAAAATGCCCGTAGAACCAGTATAAACGGGATCGGGTTGGTCAACCTCCCCGAACGAGACTCTGCCCTTCGGCGGAGCCTCGTCCAGATTCCTCTGTGCTCAGAGGCAGAGAGTTCGACCGTCAAGCCGAGAAGCTCGGCTTGATTCCTCCCTCTCTCTTGAGAGGCGTAGTATACATAGTGTTAGGAAGAGTTAATTCTGTAGTTATACGTAAGGACACATGACAGAAAGTCACCAGTTATTACTAGTTAGATAACTCAATGAGCACAAATAATAGAAATAAAATTGTAAAAATGACTCCGGTTCGACTCTGTGAACAATTGATATCAGGGGAAAATCGTCTACTGTCTTGCTAAATAAAAAAATATCCAAGCCACTCACCCTCTATCCCGTAATCTGGTCACGTGTTTTAATTATACGTCAGGTTCATGTGGCTTTAATCATAAAAACTATTTAAAGTGAGCCGTATTCAGGGATCAGTAAACGTGCAAAAAGAGAGCAAAAGACAGCCATACCCTGTTCTACATTTCATTCGCTCTTTATCCTCGAACGCAAAGCACTCACGCAACCCATTAGGTTCGTTGGAGCACCACATGTATTGCTACCGTAGCGGCAGTGGGAAAGGTAGCCGGACAAAACTTATCCCTCTTCATGCTAGTTTTCAATTCAGAGTTTTCCTTCTCCTAGACTAGTTACCACTCAAAAGAGCCTAGTTTTTCCTATTATTAAACCCGTGGCTGGAAATAGATAGAGTCTTAAGGGTATTTGGTGGAATTAACAATTTCAGTCAGAATTCGAATTCGACTTGCCGATTTCTCTTTTCGGTTACTACGACAAGTCACAAATTAGTAATAGCCACCACGACAAGTCACAAACCAGCAATGCCCAACAAGTCAAAAACCAGCAATGACCACGACAAGTCATAAACCGGCAATGCCCAAGTCATATACTAGCAATGGCCACTACGACAAGTCACAAACCAGTAATCCCCACAACAAGTGACAAACTAGCAATGGCCACTATGACAAGTCACAAATTTGTAATGTCCACAACAAGTCACAAACTAACAATTGCCACTACGACAAGTTACAAACAAGCAATGGCCACTACAAGTCACAAACTAGCAATGGCAACTACGACAAGTCCCAAACCAGGATTGCCCACAACAAGTCACAAACTAGCAATGGCAACTACGACAAGTCACAAACTAGGATTGCCCACAACAAGTCACAAACTAGCAATGGCAACTACGACAAGTCACAAACTAGGATTGCCCACAACAAGTCACAAACTAGGAATGCCCACCGCAAGTCACAAACCAGCAATGACTACTACGACAAGTCACAAACCAGCAATGCCCACAAGTGACAAACTAACAATGGTCACTACGACAAGTCACAAACTAGGAATGCCCGCAACAAGTCACAAACAAGTAGTGACCACTACGGCAAGTCACAAACCAGCAATGCTCAAGTCACAAATTAGCATTGGCCACTACGAAAAGTCACAAATCAACAACGATAAGTCACAAACCAGCAATGCCTACAACAAATCACAAACTAGCTATAGCCACTACGACAAGTCACAAGTCATAGCTTGCGAGGCTTGCTCGATAACCAGCGTTTTAACTATCATAAGTACTCAGTGAGCCTCGAATTCACAGTTAATCGCTTGCAAGATGAACATGCACAATCATGGTAGATTCATCTGTTCGCCTCTGTCTTTTTGCCCTAGAATAATAACAGAGCTTCAGACGAGTAATGTTTGCTGTTAACAAGATGGTTCGTTAACTAGCTGGATAAATATGAACAGATGGAAATAGCTAGCTGGATAAATAGACTGAAATCGATAGATTTGAAGTAAAGGTTTTCAGACACATTTTGTGTTTATATTTAGAATTAATTTCCAATGCCATTCGTAATTAAACTATGTGAACATTCGCCGCAAATGTTTATTTTTATTAAGAAAAAATCAAAAATTTTTAATTAGCACAGTGGAAAACTGAGAGACTCGACTGGAGACACATTGTTTCTTACCGTAGTGTATTTTTTTTTAAGTATATCTACTGTTCCTATTTTATTTACATCAGATGTACTTTGTGCAAAAATTTAAATGATTTTAATTTGACGCCAAAATTTCCACCACCAGCTTTTGACAAAATCATTTTTCTTTCATATAAACTTAAATGTCACTTTTGGCTGCCTCCGCTCGATATCAAATAATTTTTTTTTTATAGAATGATATTATAATTCTGCTTGTTCTTTAGCTAGCTCGTGCATTACGTACTGCCAATTTCTCAGATAAATAATGGCCCATTCCGTTTTGATCGCGAGGAAAGACGGAAAAGACATATCAGAGACGCTGTTAGTTTTCAGTGAACAAAAAAGAAATAAAGAAAAGAAAGACAGAGGACGCGATAACACTCTTATGTGTTTGATGTCTACTTCAGTGAAATGGAAAAAAACTGTCACTTTCAAACCTTTTCATTTGTACCCTCTTACTTCTTTAAATAATGACCTGTATTTGTACTTATGATAGCTATTGTAATATTTTCTTAAAGTTGTTAAGCTCAAACATTTAACGATGTAATGGGGGAATTTCCATGGGTATTTTATAGTCGACGGATTCATAAGTATTGATGTAATGAATATGCATACACCTGGTTTCCCCCTCACAGTAATATGATTGGCTGGTGACAGCCATAAATACTGACTGATGTGGAGGTACATGGGCTACGCCTATTGTCTACGCCTATTGTCTACCACTACGACGAGTGCCAGTCCATTACGGCTACCTGCTAGATTGCCCTACCCGGTTACAGTAGCCAAAACCACTTAGCTACTTCGAACAAATATATCCCTTTCTGGGACATATCAAGTATCTTATTCAATTATTAACTTAATAATTAAGGTTTAGCAGAAAATTCTAGTAGGAAAACCATTAATTTTTCAAGGGTATTTTTAGTTTATATTATCATTACAATTAATAAATGATTTTCTAGGCGTACCTTTATATGTGGCACAAGGCCGAAAGTTTGGATCACCTAGCTCGCTAACCATTACACCACGTCGAAGTGCCCATTATTATGATTAATAATAAAAATAAGATCTAATAGAATATGTACAATTAATAGAATTTATCGTATTTCAATTGTAATGATAATGGCCATGGTAAGGATAGACGTTTCAATGCAGGAAACATTCGCCATTCATTACCAAAGACTACCGTAGGTTGAAATTTATAAAATCTTTCTCTTACCACAGAGAAACCACCCTACCTCCTATCAGCATGGTTGATGCTCAATTCTACGAGAGCGTCTCACTGCGCCTTCTTCGTCTCACGTTTTACACTGAGCTGAGGTGGAACAACTACATTGAATCAATAGCTACATCTACCGCAAGGAAAGTTGGTTCTCTGTCGTGCCAGAACGTTTTTCTCGTCTGAGTCCATCCTTCACATCTACAAATCTACCATTTTTGCTCTTGCATGAAATACTGCTGCCCTTTATGGTCTGGTGTCTCCGCTGTTCAACTCGAGGTTCTCGACCAAATCCAAAGACAGATATGCAATATGATCGGTCCTGACCTGGCATCTCGACTCCAGCCACTTTTTACAGATGTGATGTGGCTTCCCTCTGTCTTTTCTACAAATATTTTCATGGCAACTTTTCCGAAGAGCTATTTTTACTAGCGCCCCGATTGCATGAATTTAAGCGTGCTACAAATTGGCATCTCGGTCCCACCCTTTTACTGTTGAAACAGTTAAATATAACCGCGTCTTCTACTCCAAAAGCTTCTCTCGCACTTCCCGACAGTGGAACTCCCTTCTTCTTACGAGCTTACCTGATAACTATAATCTTCAAAAATTTAAATGCAATGTCAATTGATATCTTCTGATGACTTGATCCCCGTTTTTTCGTTTTACCCTTTCCTCAATCCCCTCCATACCCAGTATTTTCTCTTACTTTCATTCTATTTAGCTCCTTGCGTACTAGTGGCATTCCCGCCTTTCTTGGGGTGAAATGCTAAAAAAAAAAAAAAAAAAAAAATCAGTTTTTCAGAGAAATACGTTTCTCATATCCGCTAAATGTTATCGCTCTTTTTAGGATTGGTGGGGGATTCCCATCCAAACCTTTTAAGGTAGCGTAAATATTTACCCTTTGATTATGTCAATATTTTTCCTTCTAGTTACACGTGTTAATCATTTTAGTTGTTGCTACAGTTGGAAGTCTTAAAGTGATGTGAGTTTTGTTATTTAGTAAAGGCGAGCAAAATTTTTGTTAAGAAAATGCTTTACAGAAAATTAGACCAAGAACAGTCACTAAATTATTAAGAATTCAATTGATTTATATTTCGGCCCATTCAAAGTTTTGCGGACTCACTACTCATCATTGTCAGAGGGTCGGATAAATTTATGTTACAAATTTGTTTTGCAAATGCTAATTACCTCTAGGCTTAATTAACATTAATAATTATTATCAAAGCGTCCTCAATTGTACGCCACTATGGCTGATGGAGGGAGAGTGCAGATAGGTCAAGAATTATTCCCTGATTATTCTTTTTGTTTCCCCATCAATGAAACCTATTCCGTAATCAGTAGTTAACATATCTGGAGTTGTCTTCAATTTTTAAATACTAGAGTTCATCGAATCCGAGCCACGAGAGCCACTCAAGATAAAAGTTTACAATCGAAATGGTAATGCTGAAAGAGGTGTGTAATACGAATGGAAGAGAAACTGGTTGGTAGTAAAGATTATGAGAATAAGGAAAAAAATAACGATTGGCCCATAATTGAAGAGGCCAAGATTGTATCGTTCATGGAAAAATCCACATAGGAGTTTGTTCCACAAAGTCATAATTATTGGAAAAAAGAAAAAAAAAATTGAACTTTCTTTGGAATATGGAAGGAATGACGGTGTTCTACCTCCGTGGGAGTCGTATGATGTAACCTATCTGTAAGTTTTCAACTGGAGAATGGAGAATGGCACTCATCTGAGCATATGCTTTGGAATCAGCGATATCTATCTATCTATCTATCTATCTATCTATCTATCTATCTATCTATCTATCTATCTGTTTCAGTATTGATTATCTATCTATCTATCTATCTAATTCTGTTAATATATATCTATTTAGAATGTGCGTTGTGGAGTAACGGAATGAGAAATCGGAGAGCCGTGTTCGAATTCCAGCCGGGTTCGTTATATTCACTGACGCGCAAATACTCTTTAGAAAGGTATGAATCCATCGCTCCCTCCACTCGTCATGAGTTGAATAGCAGGACAGACTGGATCTTATACCCTTGGTTGGCAACCTAATCTAAATCTAATTATCTACATAATATGTATTTGAAATAGTAATGTGTTATTTGCTTATATGAAGGCACACGCACGCAATACACATAGGT
This sequence comes from Acanthosepion pharaonis, assembly GCA_903632075.3. NCBI lineage: Eukaryota > Metazoa > Mollusca > Cephalopoda > Sepiida > Sepiidae > Acanthosepion > Acanthosepion pharaonis. The sequence goes on from CAHIKZ030003216.1 coordinate 1,702,365, forward strand.
AACTAGGTAACACAAAAATGAATGCGAAATGAAAGCAAAAAATTGCTACCTCCTGTTTTCAAATATTTGCCAAAAATCAGAAAATTATCCGATTCAAATGAAATTGTCAGTATTTATTCATTAATCAATGACTTGTACACTGCATACGTTATTATATTGGTAAACGTTTTGGAAATATGTGTTTTTTTGTTGAGGTGGGGATTAGTGATGTGTTTCACCCATCTTTCAAAAGCTCGTGTGTAAATTTTAATATTAATTTTTTGTTGGTGGGGAAGTACACGTGAATTATATAAAGAAAACTCCCCGAAGATCTTATTTTAGTAAAAAAAAAAAAAAAACGTAATATCAACTGTGAACAATTTGATATTTTATGACATCAAACGAGTAAGAAAATAATTAAAAAAATGTAAATAAAACTAAAAGTAACGTATTAAACTCAAAATTATTACTGACCTAAAAAATGGTTCTAATGTAGTATAAAAAATAAAATTATTATTTCTATTAATTTAAAAAAATCGTATATAATAAAAACTAATTTGTTACATAAGGTTGAAGATAATTTATTTTAAAACATTAATACCAATTTCTTGATTATTGTACTACTAGTTTTTCGTATTTATTTAATAATTTGAAAAAAAAATGTGCGCTTTTTAAGAGCAAGATTGATAGGGATATTTATAATTGTTGACCTCACAGACTACTGTTACATTATTTTCATTATGTTTTAAGACAAAGGTAAGTATTACGGTTGCAACATCCAGTTAATTAATCCTTAAATCTACAAACTGACTTCGAAACACATCTCTAGGACAAATACTAGATTTTAAAGAGATTTTTTTACATTTGTTGCTTATATTCTTCGTCTATAATAGGTAGTTCGATGAGGGACGAGTTAAAACATGCAAATGTTTTAAAAATACCTAAAAAGTATTTATATACGAATATAAATTTTTCCTATTAATACGGATTATCTTTACTATTACGTTTCAAATAAGACCAAAATTTAAGTTCTAAGAATGTAAATTATTTAAAATACGTTTTTCGGTTTTCTGACGGTTTAAAACTCATGCATAGACATTACCACAATTCTGCATTTCATAGACGCTGCTTTCAAATTGTCTTTTTAAGGAAAACTCTTGCCAACGCCGAACGGCGAAATAAAATGACTATTCGTCATTAATTTTTTTTACAGTTAACGACACTGAAATTTGCCACTGAAACTAAATATGTATTTTAAATATTCGGAAAACAACTTGAAACCTTTGTGGAAAAAATTTAAAAATTCTTAATAATCAGATTTAAAAAAAAATGAAGCAAGTCTTTCGAAAAAGGAAAAAAAGAAATTAACATAAATAAAATCTGACTATTCGTCAGATATTAATTCATTTTGTGCCACAAAGTAAAAAAGATAGGAATGAAAATTTGAAATAAAAGCAGTGTGTGAGTGTTTACATATAAACTGAAATAAGCGTAGACCATTAAACTGAAGCGAAAATAATGTACAATTTTTCCGGTTTAAATATTCGAAATCGTTATTCAAAACAACTTGGATCGGAAAAAGAATAAACATTCGATGGAAAAAAATTTAAAAAATTCTTAATAATTGTGAATTTAAAAAAAAATGATAAAGCAAGATCTTTCGTAAAAAACTAGAAAAATGGAAAAAATCTGGATGTGATATTCAGAAATTTCTTTTTAACAATGGGACTTATAAATATTTATAGCCGTGAACCAGGATCTAGTTACTCAATAAGTTCATCTTCAGATAGGTTTATTAATTCATTTAACCTTGTTTCCGACTGGTAGTTGTCTGGGTATGGGGTTCCAACATGTGCTGTCTTCTCTGCCAGGTCTGTTTCTCCGTGATGCGTGCAGTCTGTGGCAACATCTCTTCAAAAGTAAAATCGACGGGATGAAATAATACTCACCAACATAAAAGACATCCCATTTTAGCAGGGAATATAAAGGAACATTTTTTCCAACATTGTGTATCTTTTTAGTGTTTACATACAAAAACCCTGATCTCTCGGGCTATCTTGTATTTTTAAACTTTTTGGTGGCCCAGAGAGGGAGTGTCTCCGTCTCTCTCTCTCCTAATATCTCTTCTTCTTTACCGCTCTCCATCCTCTAAATACGGCATTTAAAACATAGAGGCTCTCTCCTCCAGTTTGAAAATATTGAATAATTTACTTATCAATTTTTCACTAGTAGTTTTTTTTCCGTTTACATTTCCTGCAGTTGCTTTTTATCGGTTAACATCTCCTTTAACTCCTCCCCTATAAAGAACCTACCAGATCGTTATTCAACGATCATTGGTAAGTTTCTTGGATTGGAAATAGAGAATAAATTTCCGGCGGAATGCATGAGTCAATTTTTTTTTTTTTAAATAAGATAGATGGTAACCCATCAAGTTACAGTTAATATGTACCCAAATGACTTTCCTCTTAGAAATGCCATATTGTAAAATGACCCCAACCTTGGTATGGGCGTTATCTCAAAATCAACAAGGCGAGTGGTGGAGATGGGATACCAGCCATTGTCTTTAAAATTTGGCGCCCGCCCTTTCGAAAGATCTATGCCTCAAGGAATCTTGTTTACAGATGCGAATTTAATGTCAGAACACACCGGTCTCCTTGGTCCGGCAAAAAAGCTCTAATCATGTCACCGTGAAATAATATATTGATTGGTGCATAATTATCAGGCACTAGATTTTTTAAACAATGGCATTACGGGTCAATTATAAAAACAATCATTCCTGTCAAAAAAAAAAAAAAAAAAAGGAAGGCTCCATCCTAACAATTTAACAATAATGTTTTTTCAATGTTTATTCCAGGGCGACAAAACTATGAAAAGGACCTCCAATCGACACGCATTTTTTAACCTAAAAAATAAAATTAAAACAGCAAGCCTTTTTCCATTAATGTCTGAAATAACTCTCCATATTGCCTCAAAACGTCTGATAATTATGCACAATGCCATATATGGTCTGGCCCCTTCTGGCTAACGGATATATATGGTTGGCCCTACCCTGGCGTCTCGTCTACAGTCACTTTCTCACAGACGCACCGTCGCCTCCCCTCTGTCTGTTCTACAAATACTTTCATTCGCTGGTTCCCAAACTTCATGAGGAACTAACTGGAAGCGACAAGACTTTCGGACCAATCTGTATATTAAATAATCTTTATTAGCTCGATAAAATACAAGCATCTATCTGTGGTAAAAAAAAAAAAAAAAAAAAACAAATTAATGTTTCTGAATTTAATTAATATTAATATAATTGATAATTTCAGGCGTTTTTTAAACAATATTTTATAACAATTTAACAATAATATTTTTTCAATGTTTAGCTATAATTTTTTCTTTCTACAAAAAACGTCTGATAATTTTTACGCAGTTTGGAAGAATCGACAAAACCAATCTGTTATTAAATAATCTTTTTCCGATAAAATACAAGCTCTATCTTTGGTAACAAATTAATGTCTTTTAATATTAATATAATTGATTTTAGCTTAAACTTTTGTTAAAAAAATCTTTAAGCTCGATTTTACATTTAATCAGCAATTGATGGATCTCGATTCGTTGTGGGTGGGTTAACCATTTAACAGAAGGAAACCTGATTTCAAATCTACCCTACATTGCGGCTATTCCCAAACAATGAAAATACTTCGGCTGTAAACTCTGAGAATAAAATCTGGAACCGGAGTTCCAAAGGCAGTTCGACGTAGCATCCAAGCTTGTTCTATCAACTCCTTCGACGACATCTTAACCAAGCAGTATCCATTTCTATTGTACAACATCAGTGGCGTGGAGAGTTGAGACGTGCTATATGGACAACTGTCGATATCCATAAAAATCCTGCGCTGAGGACTGGACACTCAAGCGTCGCCTCGCCGGTGATTGACTGATAAAATAGACGATCAACTAAATTAAAAATACAAATAAAAAACAAACACCCAGATTCATGGTTTCTTGAGATTAATGGATGCTGCACATATATTAATGATGTTATAGGAACTTTATTAAGCACTGATTTGACGTGTTTTAAACACATATTTCTTTATGAATCGGGCAGAAATGTTCCAAAATAGTTACGCAGTGATTACCAAGCAGAAGGAGTAGATAGGTTCGCCTATCGCCTGGTTCACGCTCCTTCCTGGTTTTTAAACAGGGGTAGAGGTCTATCCATTTTTTTTGTTTAGGATTGGGTTTTTGGTTCTTTCTAAAGTTTACTTCAACTCTATACTTCTAATGTCTCTGCCTAAACTCTGAAATTTTATTTACTATTTATTTATTTTCCTCAATAAGTTTAGATAGGTTCACCTATCGTCTGGTTCACACTTCTCTCCAGTCTTGTGAACAGGAGTAGAGGTTTATCCCTTGTTTCCTGTTTAGGGTTGGGTTTTCGCTTCTTTCTAAAGTCTTTTCATTCTCTTTCACTCCCACTATCCACTTGCCTCTTAGTGGCATTATGTCATTTACTGGCGTGAATTGATTAAAAAAAAAACAAAAACAAAAAAAAAAACAAGAAAAAACTAACAAAAATATGATACTCAGTGAAAGTCTTTTAAGGATTTGGTTTCCAGTTCCTTCTAAAGTTTTTTTCATTCTCTTTTACTCCCAGTATCCCCTTGCATCTTAGTAGCATTAGCTCCTTTACTGGCGTGAATTGATTAAAAAACAAAAAAAAAAAAATAACAAAAAACAAAACAAAATAAGAAAAAAAACAAAAACAAAACACAAAACATGATGTTCAGTGAAAGTCTTTTTAAGATTTGGTTTCCAGCTCCTTCTAAAATCTTTTTCATTCTCTTTCATTCCCAGTATCCCCTTGCATCTTAGTGGCATTATCGCCTTCCTTGGTGATAAATTAAAAAAAAAGAAGAAATTAACAACTGGGATTATTAAAATAGAATTTCTTGAGACGTACGTATACTAAAGAAAAGATGAAGGAAGATTATTACACCAAAAGTTCGACTTTATTCAATAAAGGTTGAAATAATATTAGGAATCTCCGAAAAAGCAAAACTGACAAAAGGGTTTATTTGATGCTTCCGATGATGCAGTTAAATCGTTATTTCCGTTCGGTTGTAAAATCATGGAATTAATGACATATTATTCGCAAATTGGTTTATATTCGATTCCTTCCATAGAGAATTTGAGCCTGTTTTTTTTTTTTTTTTTTTTTTTAAATTTTTATTTATTTATTAGAGTCAAGTGATCACTGGAAAAAATCAACTACTAAAGTTACTTTAAGTTTTGCGATAAAATAGATAATAATTTTTTTTTTTGCCCCTGTCTTGCTCGATTTCTCATTTTTATATTGACGTTAAAAACAATAAAAAAATTCGAACCTTTTTTTTAATAAAGGTGCCAACATCTAACTTCAGGATCATCCCATTGGACAATACGATGTCTGATCAAAAAGTACGGGACTAGTGCTATAAAAAGAAAACTAAAACATATATCAATTCAGCATTTGGGCACCTCGACGTGGTGTAATGTTTAGCATGCTAGCCTCGCTAGAATAAATACAACTGAGTAGTGAGTTCGATCCTCACTGGATGCCCTACACTTTCCGACTTGTATCACAGCTATGCTTAGAAAATCACCATATCTGTTCGTCATTTAATCTTCTTCAAATCGGCCCGCTTCTGAAGCACAACACTTTATCCAGCGTCGTTTGCACTTCCTGGAATTGATCGTTTCGGATAGCGAGAAGCTGTCTCGCCGCATTCTCTTCTTATGACATCTTGAAATCTTGTGCCTTTCAGGTGGTAAATTGATTTTTGGAAAGAGGAAAAAATCGCAAGGGGCAAGATCTGGGGAATATGGTAGTTATTGGACATGGGGAATATTGTCCTTGACCAAAAACTGCTTCACAAGCCATGGTCGCTGATGGAACCTCTGTGGTCTGGTCAGTCGACCACACTCTACACACTTTCCTTCAAAGAACTGCTATAAACAACGAAAGTGAACGAGAACGTTATAACTTAGTGGGCACATAGTCCAAGGTCAATCTGTGTCAAGCGGCTTTATTCTGCGTACGTTACCATAGCAACAGTCCCGATAATTTTTATTAACTGAATTAAAAATATAAATAAAAAAACAAACTTCCAGATGTAGATGCATGGTTTCTTGAGACTAATGCATACTGCACATATATTAATGATGTTATAGGAACTTTATTAAGCACTGATCAAGACTTCGTTTAAGTACATTAAGTAGACGAAACTATATACGACGTGCTGTGTAACACCATACGAAGAAACCTTTTCCTGTTGAAAAGACATTTAATTTGATTTTCAGCAAGGCAAAGAAGGTTCAGTTTTAATATACTGGTACCATGCCGTGGAAGCTAACTACCGAACAATTACAATCGCCAAACACTCTTTCAAGCCACTATGATGATCGCAAGATGTACAAAGTTGGTGGTGGAGCCCCTAAAATACAGCTACATAGACGATCACATGCGATATGGTAACAATGTCACAAATAGACTAATGGATTAAAACGTTGCTTAGTGAATTTAGTGGCATAGTAATTGGTGAGTTCAATTCCTGGTCCCGTTAGTACAGACTCAGGCCCAGTGGAAACGGGGCTACTAGAAATAACTGATCACTAAGAGAAAAATAAGACGAGTTATCTCCCCTAGATATGGACAGCGGAACAACAACAATCTTCCTTCGTAAATTAAATAAAGGATTCAGTTTTAAATTCCTTGAAAGTTACTCGGGTCGACAGACACTAGAAGAAGGGTCCAATATCCGAAAAAAAAAAGATGAGGCTATTAGTAAATAAAGACGGACTTATATGCTAGAAAACTGTTAACAACGATATTTTCCACCTATCAATCTCTCTCTTTTTCTCTCACAGGCGGGATGTGGTAAGTCTCTGGCTGTTCTATCGCTACTACCATGGAAAGTGCTCGGACGAACTATATTCCTTAGTTCCGCCAGGTCTAACCTTCACGTCTAGGGCCCACTATGCCACTTACGTAGTAGCAGACCAACCACATTTCCCTCGTATTCCATCAGTGAGAAGTCAGTTCTTCTGGAACATCTTCTTTCCGCGAACCACTGCACTGCGGAACCAACTTCCAAGAGAATGTTTCCTTGATCACTACAATCCTAATCTGTTCATGTCTTGGGTTAACCGTTATCTCACCCTTCTATCCATATAAACTGCCTCTTAACGTAACCCTCTACTACGAGTGGCTCCCGGGCCCCGTACAGGGTGAACCTTACTGAAAAAAAGGATAGAAAAGAGAAGAAGAAATGAAAGTGGTATTATAAAATCATAAAGTATATCATCATTTCGAATGTTATTTAAAGCCAGAAAATATGTTTATTTTGTAAGAATTGTTTTGGAGATGATAATGATTTCTATTGATACAAGTCGTACTAATTAACCCATATCTGGAAGGGTGAGAAGAGGTGGTTTCATGCCTTTCCCAATGGTATTTGCGTGGTATTGAATATAACGAACCCGACTGGAATTAAACTAGACTCTCCGACTTCCAATTCGGAGCCGTTATCTTTTACACCACCTTATAACACCCGGTATTCCCAAGCGGTCACCCATCTACGTATTGACAAGCTCGACGTTGCTTAACTTCGGTGAGCGTAACAAGAAACGGTGTTTGAACATGATATGGTCGTAAGCTTGGAATCATAAAGAAGTCAACAATTTTTATTTCACGTTGTTTTATTCGAACCGTTTTTTTTTTTTTTAATCCGGTAATTATAATTATCACATTTCGATCATTCTAACATCTGACCTTTTTTGGGGGCCTGTCGTATTTAAGATGCAGAGACATTTGAACCGAACTCTTTACTCCATGGCGGTTGATTGTTGTTATTCTGTTGTTATTGAATATTTTGGATGTTTAATTTTTAATTTGTCCTTGTCGTCTCGATTCTGTTCATTCCACTGAACTAAAGTATATAATTTTCACTTTCCAACCCGGGATTGAACCAACGACCTCTAGTTAACTGAATAACTTATAAAAAGCTTATAGCACTGTAGTCATTGTTTCAGAAATTTAGAGAAAATTTCAATTTTCAGGTTTTATTTTAAATTTTTATTGCTATTTTCTCGCTTTCTTTCCAAATAACCTTCCTTCTTTTTATCTCAATCGTTATTTCTTTCTTTCTTTCTTTCTTTCTTTCTTATTAATTTTTCTTCGCTCTCTATTTTCTTTCACTTTCCATTCCTCACCTTTACCTCTTTGTTTTTCTCTTTTATTCCTTTGTTTTCTTTGTCCTTCTTTTTATATCTCCCCCTTTCTCCTTCCTAACCTCTGTTAATAATATACACTGTCTTAATCAGACGCTGAATTAACACAACTGTTTCATTTGGCCCGGGATGAACGCTTAGTGAATCGACTGCCATTTCCCATAATTCAACTCAGCGATTATCAGTTTGAACAAGTGAGCTGCCGACTGTCACAATTACCTGCTGACTTGATGTCTGCCCTCTGTTCCAAGCTAACCATTAACTAATTACATGATTAGACTATCAATCTGGATGAAGGGACGCCACGATTGCAGATAAGCTTTACTGTCCTGGTCGGTGTTGGACGATTAAAATTCTCTGTGAAAAAAATCGATCAATTTTCCGCGTACAACGTTACACTTAACATTACTTCACTTCTATGAATGATGCAGCTGATTTTCCCCCCAAGCTATGGAGGATGAACGAGAAAGCTGGCCGGAGTCATTATCAGAAATCATTTCCATAACTTGTAAAACACGCCATATCTGCCGTTGTTGTCGCGAATTCTACCATTATGAAATCCGCAGTTTTCGTTGGGTGACCATAGTTAAGCAATGTTAAATATGGCAGTTTTTGAATGAGTAAACCTGCAATTGTTTCTGAAGACTTTTCAACTTTTGATAGTTTGTTTACCTCGTTGTAAATGTTTGTTAAATACTAGTTGAAGTACCCGTCTATGCCAGGTAAATAATCAGTTGCAGATAGTAAAATGATTCTTTAGTACTGCAGTTTGGTTTGGTTGGTTTTGTTTAATGGCATATCAACCTCTATGGATTATTTAATGCCGAAATTTAAATATTTTGAACACAATTTTATGGCTTCAACTAAATATATACTATAAATAGTTATTGTTGGTAATTTTTTTTATATAAAAATTTATTTTTCTACTTTGATAGTATTTTGCTTTTATTTGAGGGTTATCTATTTGCCCATGGCTGGGGATCTAACAAGTGCTACCCCCTGGACCTGGGAATAACAGTAATTAAGAGGAGGGTCCACGCTACTCAAAACCTCCTGATCAGAGGCCTTATGCTGGATGTAATTTATTGCTATAGCCAGGACAATTAGTACTGTAGTGAATGGGTAAACTATTTTTATACTAGAAATCATCTAGTATAAGGTTCGAGAGTTACTCAAAGTAGAGGGAAACTATTGGAATGGTAATGATGAATGAGGAGTGTGATCTGAATGAAAGAAGATTAATTAGGAAGTGAAGGTTATGAGGATAGGGAGGATATATAACGAGTGACTCTTGACTCGAAGAGGTTAAGATTCTAGGGAATGAATGTTCCACAAAGTTCTTACGAAAAAACGAACTTCCTTCTTACATTTAGAACACGTTGGAAATGAGGGTGATTCGGCTCCGTGGAAGTAACGCGGCATCTCCTAGTTGTAAAGGCCTGGACTGGTGGCAGTAAAGAATAGAACTCATTTGAATATTCGACGTGGAAATAGCAATAGAGTAGCGACAGTTTTGCAATGTTGCGTCTGTGGGGAAGAGGCTGTTCCCGCCACAAGAACACGTAAACGATTTTGAATTTTGCGGACGTTATTAGCGACAAATTATGCGAACTTGGTGGATATACGCGCGTGTGCGCGTGCACACACACACACGCACACGCGAGAGCACGCACACACATATTTATATAGTATTAGGCAAATCGATGACTGAATTCAATGAGATCCGGAAAACTCTTGAGCACCCCCTACCACAAGTAATGGAAGATATTTTGGAACCGCATCACCAGGGTGCTAAGAGAACACACACACATTATATATATATATATATATATATATATATATATATATATATATATATATATATATATATATATATATATATATACTAACAGTAATACTCGTTCGGTAAAAAAACCCAGATAACACAACTTGTAGATATGTCAAAACAAATCGTTAGCCGAAGAAAAAATTGGAAATAAAAAAGAAAGAACGAAAATATCCGAACAGGGCGAAATAACTCGACCAGTACCTTAAGACTTTAGTTATCCCCCCCAACCCCCACTCAAGCAAGTAGTAAGACTAAAACGTAGAGTGCTCAATACGCTAAGTAGAGCGGGAATAACTAAAATAAATCCTAAACAGCCAAGTAAACCTACCTAAGTAAGCCAGCTCTTACCTTGAAGATCCGTTTAGGTAAAACCTAGGTAGGTTTTCCTGGCTCTTTGGATTTATTTTATATATATATATATATATATATATATATATATATATATATATATATATACTAAGACTCTCCAGTCGCTTTCGATATATGAGGGTCAAGTAGCTCAGTTCTTAGAACCAAACGCCACTGCCCGAACATATGATTTAATTATTGTTATAAAGGCTGTGCGACGCTAACCACACTTTTCGGGAGAGCCGAATATAGAGAACTGAGGCACATAGTTCACCACTAGATCTCCAAACGATCTTCTTCGGGTTTTTGAATTCAGAGTTGTCTTTCTCCTAAACTAGTTGCCAACCAAGGCTATAGGGTCCAATCTGTTCTGCTATTTACCCATAGAAGAGATGGATTCAGACATTTCTCAAGGGTTTTCGAACTCGGCTCTACGATTTCCTACTCTGAGCCTCTATCCATTACACTACCACCACCATCACACACACACATGCACACACGCATATATATATTCTGTTTATACGTTATTTTTATACATACAAATGCTCTATTTATAATAAACAATACTAACTACATTTACCGGCCTAAATGTGCGAGAAATTTCATAGAAAATATGTGTCCTCCGACAGGAATATAACCTCTATCCTACACAGAATCATCATATAGCCTGACGTGCTATACCAGTTTAGCTATGAAGGAAGCGTCTGGTTAGCAAAGTCAAATTACTGTGGATAAATGGCATAGTCGCACTATACACAGGTAATTCTTTTGAAGAGGTTTAAAGTCATGCATTTTCGGTGACCGGTTGCTCTATGCACAGATAAATCTTTTTCTGGAGGAGTTAAAATTCATGCATTTTTAGTTATCATAACCTACCTGATAGGATTATATTCTCACAGTACCTTATATTCTCACGGTACGTTATCTCACCATAACGGTACAGCTAAGCTCTTTTAGCCTGCCTCCGGTAGTCTAAATTCTTTCTTTTTGTTGTACGACACCAAAAGCAGGAATTTATTCACTCTGTGTGCGATTTAAAATCTACAAATCTTTCTTCAATTTGCATTCATCTTCCTTTGCACGTGTTTACATAGCTGAGGTATTGTTTTTCCTACGGCACTCTTTTTGTTTGATATATATATATATATATATATATATATATAAGTGAACATTGAAGTCAACACTTAGAGGCGACAGTCTGTTTCATACTAGACACAATCGTCAGGCCACGAGTGCTGTTATTTTTCTCGGCTATTTATATATACGGGTCAGTGGTGCATTTTGGCTAAACTATTTTGGCGGTTATTTTACTGGAAGTCGTTTATTTGTTTGTTTATTTATTTATTTCGGTTAAATTATTTTGCTTGACATTATTTATTTTTATTATTTATTTTTACTTATTATTTTTATTTCTTATCTTATATATTTATTTTTTATTTTTATTTTAATCAGCGTTTTTATTAACGTAGTAAAAATTTGTTTATATCGCTTATCTAATAGTTTTGTTTTGGTTTGGGAAGATAATTAAAACTATTTATTCAGTTTTGGGGTTGATTGTTGTAGTTTATTCTAACTGTTATTTTGGCGAGAGCAGTTTTTAATTTGTTTATTACTTCATGTATTTATTTGGATTGATTATCTTTATTTGTTTTTTCTAAACGGTTAATTTATCGGGATCGGTTTGTTAGTTTATTTATTTGGAGGAATTTAGATTAATTTATTTTGCTTGTTCTTTATTATTTATTATACTGTATATTTTATTTACTCTTTTCGGTTTTCGATTTTTAAGTAACGTAGTATTTTTTCTTTTTTATCGTTATATAACAGTTATAGCTATGTTTTTCGTCCGATTTTTGGTTTGATTTTCATAGTCTAACTAATATTTTGGTCATAATGGTTTGTTAATTTGTTTATTATTTACTTTATTATTTGGGTATATTGATTTTGTTTTTTATTTCTTATTTATTTATTCTATTTTGTCTATTCTAATGGGTGTGATTTGGTAATTTGTTTGGGTTAATTTATTTTACTTATTTTATAGTCATTTTGTTTATTTATCTATTTATTCATTTTATTTTATTTTATTTTATTTTTTTCAGTTTTCGATTTTTAAGTAACGTAGTAAATTTTTTTTAATGTCTGCATTTTGAGATGAGCTCGGATCTTTTATTTAATAATTTATTTTGGTCTGGGAAGGTAATGATAGCTGACCACAATGCACCACTGACTTGTATATATAAATAACCGAGAAAAATAACAGCATTCGTGGCCTGACGATTGCGTCTAGCATGAAACATACTATCGCCTGTAAGTGTTGACTTCAATGTTCACTTTTATATTTACACACGCTCTATCTCTGATATTGAGGACCTTATTCCATAAATGTAGCACACCTTAAACTATATTTCTTCATATATATATATATATTATATATATATATATATATATATATATATATATATATGCAGTGTAACCCGGATATAAGAGAGTTGTCGGGACCGGAGAAGAAGTCTCTTATATCCGGGTTTTCTTATATCCGGTTTTCTCTTATATCCGGGTTTCTCTTATATCCGGGTCTTTTATATCCGGGTTACACTGTATATCGTATAATGTTTCAGTTGTGTTCCTTATTCTGTTTTTATCTGTTTATTTATATTTATTTTTCTTTATATTCTTTACGTTTACTGTCAGTATTTGTGAAAAAAGAATGAAGACCATTTATTTGCTATAAATATATATCCAGTATGATACCCAGTACTGCAATATTTGACTACGGTAATAGTATTGCTCTGGGGTCGCATTATACATGAGCTATATGAAAAAATCATGTTTTTCACAAAGAAATTCAACTCAATTTCTCAATTCAACTCAACTCAATTCAATTCAATTCAACTATACACAAATAGGCTTATGCACGTATACAGGGCAGGTGCTTATTCCCCTATCGGGAGGGGAAGCCTGATTGGGGGCCCTGGGCAGTTCTCTGCAACCCTCTCGATCTTATCAGCATTTGCTCTTTTTTCTACCAACATTTATCCACGTTACAAATTAAAGCACAAATGACGATTAAAGGATAAACAATTTTCTCGGATTTTGACGTCATTTTGTTTTATTTTTTTTCCCGTCCAAATGTGTGAATTTATTTTGGTCATGCTAAGTCTCGGAAAACACTGTATAAAATTCACTATTTTTTTTTTTATCCCGAATGTTGAATATGTTAAAATTCTTCACCTTTTTAATAAGAAAAATCTCAAGTTGATGTTAAAAATTGTCTCAAAACATTGTTGATTTATTTCAGATGGAATCATCTATTATAACATGTCTCTAATTATTTAAGATGGAATCATCTATTATGACATGTCTCTAATTTTTATTTAATTACATTATATTTATTTTCAATTTTTCTAGTTGAATTGTTCACCTATATTCCATATGATCCATTATTGTACCTAATTAAGTTACAATAAAATTTATATTTTATATGAATACTACCTTATGACAATTCATATGTAGTAGAGTGGCGAGGCTCGTATAATAGAAACGGCGTGTGTTTGTATGTGTGGGTGGGTGGGTGTGTTTGTATCAGATTCGAGGGGATGTGACCCTTCAACGATCCTGCACGTGTATATTACAGTATTCATTGTCGTCACAAATACATTAACTGGATGTCTATAATTAGAACCGATCTAACAATTTAACACTAATTTTAAAAAAAATATATATTTTTTCAATTAAAAAAAAACTTTTCCAGTATATTTTAAAATATGGTATTGGCAGCATAAAACAAACCTGTCTACCAGTCAATTTTTAAAACGTGATGTATGGTCTTATCTGCAAACGACAAACGTCTTATTCATTGGAATAGCTAACAAGAAAAAGGATTGTCGCTATTTGAATATTTCGATGTTTATTCACATCTCACACAGAATTGCAGAATAGCTTGAATTGTTGCTTATTTATTACTAGGTGTGCTGTAAATTCTCGACCCAACTTAGAAGGGATTCCATAATGAAATCTGATGTTTAATCAGATTATGGGAAGTGGGTTGGGCCAATAAATTTTCAGCACCGCCTCGTGGTGTGATGTTAATATACTGAAGTGCGGATATACATCAATGAATTTATTTCCTGATAAGTGCTGCTTACAGTCATAATATACACATCCGCTTTCTTAAGCGGATTTGTCTGCCCTGGAAACCACTTTATTAAATCTCTTTTCCTATTTGCAATGTCCGTCGCCATTTTGTTAGAGGAAGTCCTTGATTGTTTCTGGCAAAAAGAGTCAGACAGGTGAGCTAGCAACTGTCTTTGCATAAGAGGAAAAAGAGGATCTCATACTATTTGATTTTATTTTTTTCCTTTATTATTGGGCTTTCCCTAATCCCATCATCATTTATTTGCACGGGGGTGGGGGAACAGGTGGTGCTGAATAGTTCTCAGCCTGACCTATTTGTTAGACATTTTCATGACGGTCGTCCTCGAGTATAGAATCCAGAGGTTGGCAGTGAATATTTCGGAGACAGTAGGAAAGCGTAGTGGAGGTTCGCAGTGGATATTACAGCAGAGTGTAGTTCATCCTTCTCCTGGTCGCCTTTGGTCCTTCCGGTAGGAGGAAACAAGATGGCCGCCTTTATACACGATGAGTACAGTGTTGGGCGGCTTCTGATTGGTCAACCTTCTATTGGTCGACTATAAAGAGAAATAAGTCATTCTGACTCGCTCACTAGTTATGTGCTATGTACCCAAAAAACCGTAACACTATTTCCCAAAATCTTTACCAAATGACTAAAATTCTTCCTTTGTAAGGGAAGGGCTTCTTAAGCAACTCGATAATTTTTAGCACCTTTTTTTATGATTATGATTGTGACTTCTTTTTATACTAAAATTCCTCCCAAATAAGAAGCTAAAATTACTCAAGGGTTACTTAATGAGATGAGTTATATAAGAGAAAGGAAAAAGATTATGGGAATAAGGAGGATAGATAATGGTTGATTTTTCATTTGAAGAGATTATATTGTTCTGGAAAGTATCCACATGGGAGTTTGTTCCACAGAGTAGCAGATCTTAGGAAAAGCTCTCTAAATGACACTTCCTCTTTAAAAAAATTGAATGCGGAGAAATGAGTGTGATTCTACTTCATGAATGTAGCCTAGTGAGTTTCAACTGTAAAGGTCTGAACTGGAGCAACTAAAGAGTGAATCTCATTTGAACATTATAGGGAGGAAATAAGAGTGATTCGATTCTGTGGACGGTCATTGTAAGTTTTACCTGTAAAGATTGATCGATTGATTCATTCTTTTTCTACGGCTTATCAACACATTACAGGTTATTTAAAGCCAGAAAATAATTTTAGATTCTAAGAATTTTTTTTTAGAGATAAGAATGATTTAGTGGTACAAGTCATACTAATTAACTCAAAGCTGTATGGGGAGATGGATCCATACCTTTCTCAAGGGTATTTGCGCGTAAATGAATATAACAAAACTAAATGGAATTGGAACTCGGTCCTCCGATTAACAGTTCAGAGCCGTTATCCATTACACCACCCGCACATCAAAGATTACGGCATCAGTATTCCCAAGTGATTACCCATCTAGGTACTGACCAAACTCGACGTTGCTTAACTTCGGTGATCATACGGGAACCAGTGTTTCAACGTCAGTCTGCTGTAAAGCTGGTGGAGCTAAAAAATGGAACTCGTCCAAATATTCGCCATGGAAATAACGATAGAGTAGCGATAGGCCTGTAAATTTGCGTCAGTGGAGAAAGAGGCTGTAGAGTGGAAAACTAATCAACTCTAACAAGACCGACAAGTAAACAAGTCCTAAGAGACAAAAAAGACTGAGGAAGAATATGAATGATGGATGCGTTATTTGGCTCTATTGAACAATGTTACATGCTAAAATCACTACGCTAAGTGTGGAATATCAATACAGAACCAACCTTTTCTTCAGTCCCTACATCGGCATGTGTGCCTCACTTTGTAAATTGATATAAAATGAATAATGGTGATATATACATATTTAATCAATAAAATATTGTTTATTCATTATTAATGAGATAAGCGTAGAAATCAACAAAAAAAAAAAAAAAAAGAAAAGAAATCTAGTATATCGTCAACCAGATAACAGTAGAAAAGCGAGGGGAAAGAGTCCCATACTAACCCTCAACTTTTATTTGTAATTTTTCCTTCGCATTATAATTAATTGGTTTATTAATGACTAGCAGCATGGCCCGACGTTGCCCGTGCTTGATTCAAAAATCGTACGACTCATACAGCAATCGCTATCACTTGACTTAAAATATTTTTGCCCTTCCTTGCCTTTAAAGGAGTGCCCTTTGCTGTGTTGATGTTGCTACATGCCTTACTTCTTGCCTATCTCACACTGCGAAATTTTTCTAAGCTCTATATTAAACATTAAATCTGTTACGAAAAAAGAACTAAACAAAATGAACACAAAACGATCAGCTTTAAAAAAGGACACGTAACTGGAAAAACCGAATGAAAAAAGAATGTTAACAACAAATACTTTTTCACATCCAACCCCGTTCTGCGGAATCAGAATCAACGTTGAGTTTAAGCAAGCGAATGAGCCAATTGGAGTAAAGTGTCATGCAGATTTAAATTTTCCCACTTGTGACGAATGCAGCTATCGATTTTTTTGTA
Organism: Acanthosepion pharaonis; assembly: GCA_903632075.3. NCBI lineage: Eukaryota > Metazoa > Mollusca > Cephalopoda > Sepiida > Sepiidae > Acanthosepion > Acanthosepion pharaonis. The sequence goes on from CAHIKZ030003216.1 coordinate 1,719,442, forward strand.
TGCTAGCATGCTAGTTAACATACGTGTCAGTCAGCTGTTGGCTCTCACGCTGGCCAATAGAATCTTCCTGCCTATTCGTGGCAGCCAGCTATTGGCTCTCACTCTGGCCAGTACAAAATGGCCGCAAACTACATGAAAACTGCCGTGGAAGCATGAAAAAATCGATTATTTCCACTATCGATGGGAGTTGGGAAATGCAAAGTCGGTCTTGGCCTACCCACTAACTTGGAGCATGTGCATGTAAATTTTGGTGCAAATCCATCGAAAATTGCGGCCGTGCATTCGTTACACACACACACACACACACACACACACACACACACACACACACACTGCCTTTTATAGATAGAGATTGAAATTGTATATAGCGTCATGGGGAGATATTTTAGGTCCACAAAGTGAATATAGTATTATGATTGATTTGTTTTTTACGGAACCGTCATATAGCCTTTAGCTACAGAAGAAGCATCTGGTTAGCAAGGTCGAATTACTGTTTTTAACTATAAATTTCCCATGATTCTTCCTGAACGCTTATATCTGCTCGAAACGTATTTTAACGTAAGCAAATGACATAAAATGGATTAAGTCCGTCAATTATTTTAATATATTCTCTGTTTATACGTTATTTTTATAGGTACACATATTTAAATAAATGCTCCGTTTATAATAAACAATATTAACAACATTTATCGGACGAAAAATTTAATAGAAAATATGCATCCTTCGACAGGAATCGAACCTACATGGAACCGTCTTATAACCTGACATGCTATACCATTTAACAGAGGAAACGTCTGGTTAGCAAGGTCGAATTACTGTTTTTAATTTTAATTTTTGTTTTACGCTTCCTCTGTAAATAAATAGTATAACACTTCAGGCTTTATGGCAGTTCTGTGTAGGTTCGATTCCTGTCATAGGACACATATTTTCTATGAAATTCTTTGGATATTCAGGCCGTTAAATGTTGTTATAAACAGAGCATTTCCTTAAATAATTGTATCTATAAAAAATAACGTAGAAGCAGAAAATATATTAAAATAATTGTGGGACTTAGTCCATTTTATAATATATACAAAAACTATAAAAATAATATTTTAATCATTTTAGATTATAAGAATAAAGAACGGAAATAAGATGAATGTCGTGTTCCTAAATTTAATATTTTCTAAATCGTATGATAATGGGTGGCCACTCGTATCCGAGGATACGCGTCTTACTAGGACGGCTTGCCAATCCCTGTTGCAGACGGATGCTCAGGTACATTTGTGTTTGTTAAATATCCACAGAACCCACCTTTGATTTGTACTGCAATTAATTAGTTACAGTTTTTGGGAGAGAGCACGTTATCTAGCGTAAACCACAGTCTAATGCCAGCACGATCAAAACCTCGGTCACGCTGACTTGTGACTTCGTGCTAGGACAATCATCGACGGATCCCCAAAGAATTCTGTCTACCCAATTTCACTCACAAGGCTTGAGTCAATCCGTGGTATGATTTACAAGCACTTCCCAAATGTACCGAAATCTGGGATCGCCTCCCCGCAGAATGATAAGAACTCACTTTCCTGATAAATGGACCATGGTGAGATTCGAACCTGGGTTTCATAGTCAGAAAGCGAACATTTTAAGCACTCAGACCTATTCATTGAAGTATGGATAAAAGCAAGAACATTCATTTTTAAAGGGTATTTTGATGGTATTTTTATGCTTCTTTTCATGGTTATGATATATAAAAAACTATGAAAATAATATTTTAACACTTTTAGATTATAAAATTAAAGAAAAAAGTAGGAATAAAACAAAAGTAATGTTTCTAAATTTAATATTGTTTAACAGCTTGAAATATTCCAAGCTCAATGGAGTTGTGCGTTCTTTGTGTCCAGTTGTGACCATTTTTAGCCTCTGTTCTTTTCTAGAAGTATGCACGCAAACATAGCTTTGTTTTTGGTGCGTTCTTCCGGCTTTATTTGCAGGCAAATACCCAAGGAAATCACGTAACATTACAAAGCCTAGTAAATAGTCCTGAAACCTACTGTTGCCAATTAATTATTTAGACCCAAATCATGAATGAATGATATCAGCATTATTGAGGAAAGTTTAAACCATTAATTGATGATTGTTAATTTCAAACAAAACGTCACTTCAGGATATCCGCCGTCGTTTATGGGTTAAAGAGTTCATCCATTTATGAGTAATTAATAAATGTTGCTGTAATGTACACAATCGCTACAAGAACTAATACTCCTATCTATCTATCTATCTATCTATCTATCTATCTATCTATCTATCTATCTATCTATCGTAATCCACAGACAGATCATAACTCATCAGTGCGGCTAGACATTCGATCGCTTCAAGCCGGGACCGACACCCAACCGATTTGGTATCAATCGAAGATTCTAACCCCTAGGCTATCGGCACCCGGCAGAGAGAAAGGCAAATGTTTGCGTATTTTTTTTCTTCATAAATACGCCAGTGACTTAGAGGACTCAATCCGTTGGGAGAGTCTTGCGTTATTAGCAGTAATAGTCACAGTTTCAAATTCGTGCTTTCTCCCCACAGTACTCGACAGAATTAACTTTCTCGACACACACACACACACATATATATACACACTGCGTGCTAAATTATTATCGTAATAACTTTTTTCTAATATTTCAAAAACCGTCGAATCAATTCACACAAAATTTTCACACAATGTTGGCAACACTAACCTGCGCAATCACTGAAATTTTCGTACTGATCTGCGCAATGTAAACAAACTGGCGCCATATTTGTTATCAGCACGGTGATTTGAGCGTGCCAAATTATTATAAAGGTTTAGTAAAATTCCCAGAATTGAGCAAACGAAACGTTTATTAATGTTGCACGTGAATGTCTATGATCAAAAGAAGCTAATAAATAAGATAATCAAGCAAATAATAACAGATACAAACAAAGGCACAGTTTTAAAAAAATTAATAGGGAATGTGCTTTCCCTATTTTGAAATTACTTGAAGAAGTCGACGATCCATAGAATTTGTTAATTGTAGGATGCCATCTACTGTAATGCTGCGAGATATGTCAAGAATTGCTTCCCACAACTCAGCGTTGCTCCTGAATTGTCGTCCGTTGGCGTACAGTCTTCGCTTCATGATGCTTCAAAGGTTTTCGATTGGGTTCAAATCCGGAGAATTTGCTCGCCACTTCATATTTCGAGGTCCATCAAAGCCTAACTGTTTCAAATATTCAGTAGTCCTGTGAGCAGCATGTGAGGGAGCATTATCTTGCATAAAAACAATGGCCCTTCTGAAGGCAACTCTTTACCTTTTCATCCACGGTTCAAGATGCTCCTTCATAAATGCTATGTATGCATCAGCATTCATTTTGACGCCATCTGGTACTCTCCATGGGCCCACTAATTTTTTTCCAATAATACCACCCCAGATCATTATGCCTCCACCGCCTTGTTGGTGTCTCAAACGCTGATGGTGATTCTGTCCGTTCATTACCCAGCCTTTGCACCATCTATCAGGCCCATCAAGTGTTGCTCGAGTTTAGTCTGTGAACAAAACTTTAGAGAAGTCAATCTTCATATTGTCCTCGGCCCATTTCAATCAATTTTGAATGTGATTTCTCGTCAACGGAGGCTTCGATACAGGTTTGACTGTTGTTGCTATTTCCCTCAGATACCAACACCAAGTACTTTTAGGCACAGTAGGATCCCCAATGCGACTGAAAAGCTCTTGACTGGTAAGTCCAGGGTTATTCGTGGCCTCTCGTTTAAGTCGTGACATGAGACGACGTGAAATAACCCTCGGCTCGCCTTTATCTGCCCTTTTGCGTACTTGCGTATAGTCGGCGGTGAACTTTTTCACTGTTTGATGACACCTCCCTATCATTTTAGAAATTTATAGGGTAGATTTACCTTTTGAGAGTTCTGAGGTGATAGTTTTCTTTTCAGCATCATTTAAACTGCTTTTACGGCCCATCTTTTCACTAAATTCGTACACTTTTCTAATAATTTGACACGCTCAAATCACCGTGCTGATAACAAATATGGCGCCAGTTTGTTTACATTGCGCAGATCAGTACGAAAATTTCAGTGATTGCGCAGGTCAGTATTGCCAACATTGTGTGGAAATTGATTCGACGGTTTTTGAAATATTAGAAAAAAGTTATCTCGATAATAATTTAGCACGCAGTGTATAACTTGACAGAAGAGTGAAAAAGAGCTCTTAGAGTCATTGAAAAAAGAATGGAATTAATCATCAAACTTATACTTTTAGAAACTTTTGCAACGAATGCCAAAAATTTGTGCTGCAGTAATCAAGGCTAAAGGTGGATATTTTGACAAGAGCAAAGTTATAAAATTATGTTTTTTCTTACTAATAAAAAATCACGTCTCACTTTTTTTTTAAACCAAGTATTGTAATTTTCTCTTATTTAAAGTAGAAAACAACTACTTTTGCGGCCAATTTTAAAAATTACCAGGGGTGGCCTCAAACTTTTGAAGAGTAGTATATATATATATATATATATATATATATATATATATATATATACTTGTCTAAGTAGGATATCAAATTTAATTTTTTTCCGATACATATTTCAATTTTCAAGCAGATTATTGTCAACATAGAATGTAAGTTTTGTTTCTTTATTCATTTTACTGGAATTTTGACGAATCGTCATCATCATCATCATTATCATCATCATTAGTCCCATAACTAGGTGTGGTCGTAGGGTCGCTACGGAGCTAATCACTTGATCAGCTCCCTTCATATGTCTCGGTCGAGTCTCAATAATCTCACAGTCTCCTCAGTGACATTGTCAGCTAATTATCTCCCCTGTCTACTCCTTCTTTAGCCAAAAGTGGTACCTTATAGGATAGTAGTGGAAATTTTATTGGTTCTTATGATGTACCTATACCATTTCGACTTGTTCTGCTTGAGGGTGGATATGATGTCTTCCAATGGACTTGCTTTTTCTAATGATGTCTCGCACTATGTCATTTGTGATGCGGTTTACGTAAGTGATGCTTAAGATGGTTCTGTAACATCTCATTTCTAAAGCTTGCATTCTTCGTTATAATTCTGCTACAAATGTCCAAGATTCGTTGAAAAGCCCAATGCACCCAGCAGTCTGATATTTGATTTAAAACAAATTTTCTTTTTTTTTCCAGATGGTTCTTAGTTTTGCGACAGTTACCATTGTTTGTGCTGCTCGTGAAATTATTTTTTTAATTTTTTTTTTTATTTCGGAGCCCTTTTTCGCTGATAATCGAGCTAAGATATTTGAATTGTCTCACCGTCTGTTCCTGAGCACCGTCTTTTATCTTTTCCCATTGTTCGTCATGAGTATTTTTCAGTGTTAATCTCCATGTCATATCGAGAAGATATTAACGTTCCGGTTCTTCACTAGACTCATTCTTCGCCAGTTCGGTCATCTATGTCCTTTGCAATGGTAATGATGCGACATCCGATGCTGACCGTGCCTTGTCCCTCAAAAGTGTCACTCATGATGCGTTCAAGGAAGATGTTAAAGAGCGAAGAGGACAGAGGACAGAGGACAGAGTCGACATGTCATAGGCACATCATAAGAACGAACAAAATTTCCACTACTATCCTATAAGGTAAGATCGTAGTGATCGTGGAAGCATCTTCTTTGAGGTCTCTCCCACAAAGTAACAATTCTGAGGAAGAAACTGTCTGAATGGGGCTTCTTCTTTACCAATGGAATATGAAGGGAACGTGAATGAGTTGATCGTGCGTACATGACATGACGTGTCTTAGCTGTAAAGGCATGAACCGTTGGAGCTTATTTTTTGCTGTCAAATTAGACGGCGGCGTAGAGCAAATTATATTTCTTTTTCTGTTATCCTTTATATTCTTCTCTATCTAATTATTGATCCATTCTTGTACGGTTCATTTATTATTTCATTGTTCTTTTTTTTTTTTTACTTTAATTAGAATATAACAATCTTTTTATACCACCTCGAGCCCAAATATACATATAAATGCAAGTTACTTTCTACATCCGTAACATAGATTCTGCTATATGTTTAGAGATTCCTGATAAAAGAATCTGCATTGTTATTGGTCCCAACCTGGCATCACGGCTTCAGTCACTTTTCCACCAGTGTAATGTAGCTTTCTTGTGCCTTTTCTACAAATCTTTTCATAGTAATGGTTCTGATGAGCTTTCCTCTTTGGAACCTAGAGTTTACGAATTTAAGCGCAGTACTAGATTGCTAGCTAGATCTCATCATTTTACAACACAGATAGCTAGATGTAACCATAAGTTCTATGATAATAGTTTCTTCTCTCGCACTTCTCGCTTGCGGAACTCTCTTTCAGTTGTTTTTTGCTTCCCAGTCAACTTTGATCTTCAAAAATTTCAATACAATCGTTACACTTAGTTTTTTTTTCCTGTTCTTTTATTGTTCTCTCTCCTTTGGATTTTTTCTTTTCCTCTTATTTTTTCACACTCAGTAACCCCTTGTGTTTTAGTGGTTTTATTTTTTTTTCTAATATCGTCTAATTTTAATTATGTTTTAATAACTATATCCTGAAGAAGGTCTACTAGACCGAAATGTCTGACGTCGACATTGAAACAACATTAAAACAGCATTCTTGCATATTCGGATTTTTGTTTTTCCATAGTTTTCTTCATACAGATATATATCTGAGTCAATAATTATGGCTGTTTAAATAGAAATAGAATCCTTACTGATTACCACGTTCCCTATCTCGAAGCCATCGACAATATACTATACAACTACTCATTTAACAACCGGGTATCTTGACAAAGGACTGGTCATTAAACGAGATAGTTGTCAAATGAGAAGTTGTACCTGACAACTATTTCACACAATGTAACGGGTTTGGTTTGGTTTACGGAATATCAACCTCAATGGGTTATTTAATGCCGACCAAATTTTCATTGTTGGTAATATTTTTTCCAAAAATTTATTTCTGGTAATAATTTTCCTTCGCTGGTAATATTTGTTATTCAAAAATATATAACTGGTAATATTTTTTTTTAAAATTGTATTGCTGGTAATAATTTTTTTACAAAGTATTTCTGGTACTAAAACCTATTTTTACAATTTCATAGTGTTTTGACTCCAGTTTGAGGGTTAACTATTTGCCCATAGCTGGGACCCTAACAGGTGCTACCACCTCTGGTCAGGGTGGACCTCTGAACACCAGCAATTAAGAGGTGGTTCCAGGCCCCTCAAAATCTCCTGACAAGAGGCCTTGTTGTCGAACCTAGTTTATCGTCTTACTCAGGACGCGGATGTAGTTTATCATCTTACCCAGGACGCGGATGTTTATCATCTTACCCAGGACGCGGTTTATCATCTTACCCAGGACGGAACGGGTTTGTGTCAACCAGCTTCAGATAGCTTTAATGTCACTTTTACACCAGATATAACATTACTTATTTATTTCTAAATGTTTATACAGTACACCGGTGTACTGAATAGTAGATGTAGTAAGTCTGCTTCAGCTTTGTACTCCTAAAGTCTGCGTCCTGAACTCTGAAATTTTAACCACTGTTTATTTAATTTAATTTATTTTTTCTCTTTTCTACCAATAGGAATAGATAGGTTCGCTTATTGTCCGGTTCATACTTCTCTCCGGTCTTTTGAACTGGAGTAGAGGTTCATCGTTGTTTCCTGTTTAGGATTGGGTTTCCAGTTCCTTCTAAAGTCTGTTTCAGTTGTATACACCTAACGCTTGTCCTTTCCTCTGCTAATATAAGTTCATACAGTAATCCTCTTGAGACTTGAGTGAACATTAGTTAAAAAAGACATTAAAAAAATAGCTCTATATTCCGTATCTTTGGTTTGTACGGTAAAAGTGAATTTTTCTTCTTTTTTTAAATTTTTTTTACAATAATGATCAACACGAGGTAGAGGGTTAAAGAACATTTTATGGGGATATGTGGGGAAGATAACGGTTAACCTTAGACTTGAACGGGTTAAGAGTATAGAGATCGGAGAATCATCTTCTTAGGAGTCGGTTCCACAAAGCACTTTATTTAATCATTTTATTTATTTTAACTCATTTTGAAGAAAGAGAAAACAATGACGATCTGTCTTCGTACGATGTACAATACCGATTGGTTGGCTTTTTGAAAAAATTGTTATTATATCGGATTTTATAGCTGGTCCTATGCCAGTGAGTTGTTAATCAGGTAAGTCGTTAACTGAGAAGTGGTTGTATTTTTCTTCAGAATTAAAAAAAAAAAGAAAAGAAAGGAAATCAATGCTATAAAATATCATGATATTTTATTGTCAGTGACCACTTCAAATATGTTATAATGCTGTGTATTTTCATGGAAGTAAATATTAAGTAAGTATAAATTCGCGGCCTGTGAGTTTTTTTTCTCATGAGTGTTACTTATAAAAAAAGAAATCAAGAGAAAACAAAGAAATATAGCAAGAAAAAAAGAACGAAAAGAAAAAAAAAAAAGATAAAAAAGCCCACCTACAGAGCAACCGACCAAGCATTTACTTCTTTCTTTCTTTTATGGTTTTGTCACGTCTGATCAATATTTTGATGGATTATCGATTGGTTGTGTCTGGAATGATGTTTACATTTCGTTGTCAAGCAACAGCATCCGGTGTCAAAGTAAAAAGATGAAGTTTGCATTTCCACCTAACACTTACAGCTTTTTTTTATTATTTTTATATATCTATATCTGTAATAGTTTGGTCTCCAAAGTCAAGTTGATTTGCACTTTTTTTTATAAGGAGTAAAAACGCAGTACACAATACCAACAGATAGACACTCATTTTTTGAGCTTACTTCAGTCTGCAATAAGGTCACAAATGTGGAACACAGTGAGGATCGAACACAGTAGTAAGAATCTACACGACCAGCTCTTTCACAATTGCTTTTATCGAGCATTTACCTTTGAGTAAAAAGCTGGCTTACGGCCATAGCGCGTTGAAACACCTATGTTCGTTCGATCACCGAAGTTAAGCAACGTCAAGCGCGGTCAGTAACTAGATGGTTGATCACTTGGGAATACTAGTAAGCATAGATGTGCTCACAGCTATCACTGAAACAGTCTACCGAGCTCTCCAAAATAATGGGGAAGCCCGAGCCGTGGCACTAGACATCTCCAAAGCATTTGATAGGGTTTGGCATGCCGGCCTTCTGCGCAAGCTCCAGGGTTATGGCATTACGGGTCGATTATATAACCTAATACAATCATTCCTGTCAAACCGTGAATTGAAGGTCGTTCTCAACGGATTCTCCTCCAGTTCCTATCCCACGAACGCAGGTGTCCCTCAAGGCTCCATCCTAGGCCCCACTCTATTCCTTATCTACATAAATGACCTTCCTGACGCCATAGCTTCCCAAGTGGGCATCTACGCGGATGACACCACAATTTATTCCTGCCTCAAAAACAAATCTAGTCTCGCTGACAAAACTCACCTTGCCGTGCGTCTCGAAAAGGACCTTCAATCGATTGTGAATTGGGGCATGAATTGGCTGGTCAACTTCAACGCTTCGAAGACAAAACTGCTCTCTATTAATCACCACAGAGAGCCTTCCCTTCCCTCCATTAGAATGTCTGACGCTCAACTTCTCGAGAGCGACTCTCTGCGGCTTCTCGGTCTCACGTTGACTGCTGACCTGAGATGGAATAAATACATCGAGTCAATTGCCTCGTCCACTGCGAGGAAAGTTGGCTCCCTCCAACCGCGTTAGGAAGTTTTTCCCCCCTGAGTCGATCCTCCAGATATACAAATCCACAATTCGCCCTTGCATGGAGTATTGCTGCCATATATGGTCTGGCGCCCCTTCTGTTTGCCTCGGGGTTCTTGATAGGCTCCAGAGGCGGATATGCAATATGGTTGGCCCTGCCCTGACGTCTCGTCTACAGTCACTTTCTTACAGACGCGCCGTCGCCTCCCTCTGTCTGTTCTACAAATACTTTCATGGAAATTGCTCCGAGGAGCCGCATTCGCTGGTTCCCAGACGTCATGAGTTCCAGCGCCCTACGAGGCTGGCTTCCCACTCTCACCCCTTCACTGTCGAAACTCCTAAATGTAGCCGTCTCTTCTACTCTAATAGCTTCATGTCTTGCACCTCTCGCCTGTGGAACTCCCTTCCCTTCTCCTGTTTCCCTGTGAGCTATAATCTCCAGCTATTCAAATGTAATGTCAATCGACATCTCCAGTCGCCTTAATCTATCCACTACCCTCATCCTTCCTTATATCACTCCTATCTGATCTTGCTATTTCCTGTAACCCCTTGCATCCTAGTGGCTTTCCGCCTTGCTTGGGGTGAAACGCTTAAAAAAAAAGAAAAAAAAAGATGTGCGAGTAGAAATTAATTACGTCCAGTCCATATCACGTTGAAGTACCAGTTCTCATACGATTACCAAAGTTAAGCAACGCCGAGCCTGGTCAGTACCTAGATGGGTGAGCGCTTGGGAATACCAGGTGTTGTTAGGTTGGATGTGCGTCTTGTGTAATGGATAACGACTCGGAATCGAGAGCGGAGTTCCAATTCCAGTCGGGTTCGTTATATTCACTTACGCGCAAATACTCTTGGTAAAGTTATGAATCTACCTATTCCTCCCTCAGCTGTGGATTAAAGAGTAGAACCTCTATCAGTAAAATCATTATTATCTGCAAAAATTCTTACAGTCCAAAAATATTTTCTGGCTTTAAATAAACTTCAAAAGTTTGAAAATCTATAAAAAAAACGAATCAATCAATCAGTTGGTCAGTTTAAGCTGGTAAATCCTCACTTTCCAGTTTTGATAGAATTTACAAACGTTTTAGGTCCTGGGCATGACGATAAACTACATCTAGCATCAATGCTTCTGATCATGGAACCACCTCTTAACTTCTTTTGTTCCAGGCCCACGCTGGCCTGGGTTGGCGGCACTTGTCAGTCCCAGCTATGTGCAAATAGTTAACCCCCAAGCAGAAACAAAACACTATGAAGGTTTAAACAATACATTTTTATAGTAAACTTACCAGTAATACATTTTATGGTGGAATTACCAACAATACATTTTATTTCACATTTACCAACAATACATTTTATTTCACATTTACCAACAATATATTTTATCTGTAGTTGAAGCCATATAATTGTTCTTCAAAATATTTAGATTTCGGCATTAAATAACTCATAGAGGTTGATATGCCGCTAAACAAAACCAACCAACCTACTCACAAACGTTTACTCTACCTTGTGGGTGATAGCTTATTTTCCACCCTACAGCTCCTTTCCTACAGTCGTAAAGTCACAAGTCTGTCGCTACACAAACGCTCACCCTCAGAAAAATGTTCAGACATCTCCATTCTTTAGTGTAATCAGTTCAGACCTTTAGATCCAAAATCCGTTTTACCACATCCACAGAAGTGTATCATCCTCATTCCTTCCGTTTTCTATGGCTAAGAAGGATGTTCCATTTAGAAAACGTCTTCTATTCTGTGAAACAGACTCCTGCGTGGATGCTTCCAAACTCTTCAAGTCTAAGCTCAATCGTTATCTATCTTCCATATCCTCACAAAATTCACTTTCTTTTTCCATATCTTACATTCATATCGCACACTTCATTCAGCGCCCATCTATCTTGAGTAGCTCTTCGGACTTGTATTAGGCGAACGCTGGTAGAAGAAAATAATTTAGTCTTGTTCATCATCACAATATTAAGCCTATATTGCTAACCACTGTGGCACGGCAAGCCGTCTTTGGTTTATTTTAGCATAACACTGGATCCCCCAGTGAGGATCGAACTCAGCACTACAATAATTATCTTTGGGACGAACTTTTTAATTCCACTGCAAATCATCTCCACTACACTTAGATTAGTCTGACACAAGGCTACAGATATATGGAGCATAGCAAGGATAACATTTGTGATTGGTAATAGTCTATGAGAGAAGCCCGTCAACCATTACTTTGTCTGGTTTTTACCCTTAATAAAAATTATTTACTAAGCTTACGATGGAGTAATGGATAGCGGCTTGGATTGAGAAATCAGAGAGCCGAGTTCGAATTCCAGTCGAATCCACTGCATTCACTTACGTGCTAATAATAGGTATGAATAGTCTTCTCCTCCCCCCAGATATAGGTAAATAGCAGTATGACAACATAGCTTTGGATGACAATTGGTCTACCGGAGAAAGAAATGGCAACCTACTGCGGGAAAATAAATCTGCCTCGTCACATAACTGACTGACGTTAAGTTCTATGTTAATAGTTTCTTCTCGCCATTTCTCGCTAGCCTAACTTTCTTCCGGCTTCTTGATTCCCAGTCAGTTTTCATCTTCAAAAATTTAAATGCAATTTCAATCGTTATCTTCTGTATTTTTAATTCCTGTTTTTTCACGGTTATCTCTCCTTAATAATGTAGTCTTCGGTATCACGATAAACTCCATCCGGTAGCAAGGCTTCTGATCAGGAAATTGGAGGATTTGAAGGGTTGGGAACCACCACTTAATTGCTGTTGTTCCAAGCTCCACCCTGGTAGCACCTGTTAGGGGGTCCCAACTATAGGAAAATAGTGACCCTCTAAACAAAAACAAAACACTATGAAAGTATAAAAATACATTTTTATAGTAAAAATACCAACAATAAATTTTTATATAAAAAAATTACCAACAATACATTTTTATAGTAAAAATACCAACAATAAATTTTATATAAAAAATTACCAACTATACATTTTATAGTAAAATACCAACAATAAATTTTTATAAAAAATTACCAACTATACATTTTATAGTAAAAATACCAACAATAAATTTTTATATAAAAAATTACCAACAATAAATTTTTATATAAAAAATTACCAACAATACATTTTTATAGTAAAAATACCAACAATAAATTTTTATATAAAAAAATTACCAACAATACATTTTTATAGTAAAAATACCAACAATAAATTTTTATATAAAAAAATTACCAACAATACATTTTTATAGTAAAATACCAACAATAAATTTTTATATAAAAAATTACCAACTATACATTTTTATAGTAAAAATACCAACAATAAATTTTTATATAAAAAAATTACCAACTATACATTTTTATAGTAAAAATGCTAACAATAAATTTTTATATAAAAAAATTACCAACAATAAATTTTTATATAAAAAAATTACCAACAATACATTTTTATAGTAAAAATGCCAACAATAAATTTTTATATAAAAAAATTACCAACAATACATTTTTATAGTAACATTATCACCAATACGCACATACTAACAAATTGTATCGACTTCACCCAAATCAGTTTAAAATACTACCAAACAACCAACATAAAATAACTTGACATTAATCCATATATCCTAGAATTTCTTAAATAAAACTATATCCCAAAATATAACTTCACCAAGACTACAGCATAAAACACACATCACCGCCTCCAGTAATCGTGTCCACGCAAACATAAATATTTACAAAAACTGAGTATACTCTACCATGTATTCAACTGTGAAAGCAGAATAACATATATCATATTTTATTACTTCAAAACTCCCAAGTAAATTACACTTCGGCATTAAATGACCCATAAGGAGTTGATATGTCGTTAAACAGACAAATCAATCAAAGTCTTAATGTTTTTCTTTTTCTCATATACTTTCACACTTAGTAACCCCTTGAGTTTTAGTGATTTTAGTAGGGATGAAATGTTAGTGTAATGAGAAATTACTTCATCAGAGGCGGGCCTCAAGAAACTAGATATATACTTATTATTGGTCTCTGGTCACGTATTACTAGGAACTACCGGCTAGGTTGGTTAAGTGAAAAAACCATTTTCATCAATTAACTAAAATGTATTTTTAACAAGAATAAACAATAAAATAAACACTAGAACGTTTAGGTTTAACTATCGAAGCAGTCTAATGAATTGGCTGTTATTATGATGGAGAAAATTAGCTTATTATATATTTTAAAATGTCACTTGTTTTGTCCAAGGAGTTTGTCAATAAGCAATAAAATTTCTGTGTGCGGAATAGGTTTGTCAGGAATTGAAATTATTTGGTTAGCAAAATGAATTTCTCTTTCTATAATTATTCATGTATAAAAATCGTTTTACCCTAGGTTTACCAAATTAGGGTGCGTATTATACATGAAAAACAAAGACATTTTTCTTCAACGTACGTCACTATATTTGGAACAGTATGGCCGAAAGTAGGTTATATATATATGGTTCGAACAAACTAATGTGTGATGAATAATTCAAAATCCCTCATCAAACAGTGAATTTGTTTTTTTTTTTAATTATTTACATTGATATGAAGCACATTTTAGTTTGCTTGACTTTTGTCCATATTAAATGTCGGCGCCCTGACGATTTCGTCAATGTTATCAGCGTAATAGATGTTTCGTCATCTTCGATGTCGTCGTTGTCGTCCATAGAGACATTTTGTCCTTCTTTCTCAGAAAAGGATGGTGGTAATGGGAATGAGAAATCGGAGAGCCGAGTTTGAATTCCAATCAGGTTCGTTTGATGGACTTGTGCGCAAATGCTTTTGGAGAAAGCTATGAATCAATCTCCCTTCCCCCCCAGCTAAGGCTTAAATAGTAGGAATTGTAGCTGGAAAAATCATTGTAATTCATTAAAAAATTGTTGATGTAATATTCACTCGTAAAAGCAGGAATTATTCTTATGATCCAAAATATATGTCGGCTTTAAATAACAAACAAAAGGGTTGATAAGACGTAAAAATCAAATCAAATCAATCAATCTTCCTGAAAATAGGCCGCCACCATCACTGCCTTTCAGTGCGTTCCACTAACCACTGGTTTGCTTATATGTTTGCCTATAAGTTTGTTTCTGACTAGCGTTGGCTTTTTTTCGAAGAAAGCACTTCTGTTTGAGTACGTGCATGAGTTTTTCATTAATCACTTTGTGAATTTAGTATTTAAAAATAAAAATATAAATTATATAAACTCTACAGTTGAGAAGGAAAATACACAAGTCTGTCGCCAAGGTGTTTCGAGTGGGTGTCTGGCCCTTTAGCCAGGGTGGACACGAGTAAGAATTTGCAAACTAAAATTAGTTCGCATATCATTTTCACGGGAAGAGGAAGCAGTTATTTTTTTTGAAGGCGGGTGTGCGTCCACTAAATCTTCTTGATGACGGGCCTGAAAATACAGGCGTTACCAAAAATAGAATAGCAGTTCGCGCGTGACGAAAAAAAAAAAAAAGCGCGATATTATATGCATAATTTAAATTCTATGCTAATAACTTAACTGGCGTAGTTTGTTGACTGGCACTACAGAATCACAAAGAACTGTAGCAGATAACAGAAACAACATCCCTTGAGGACTATTAAACAGCAGTCAGTTATGTGACATGCGTGATACACGCTTAGGCGATCATGTATCTTTCAATACATGACTGATAAGGCAGATTTTTCCCGCAGTAGGTTGCCATTTCTTTCTGCAGTAGGCCAGTTGTCATCCAAGGCTATAGAACCGGGTCTGTCCTGCTATTTACCCATAGCTGGGGGGCGGAGAAGAGGATTCATACCTTTCCCAAGGATATTAGCACGTAAGTGAATGTAATGGATTCG
>CAHIKZ030003216.1:1742500-1775000 GCA_903632075.3 Acanthosepion pharaonis
TGTTAGCTCTATCTCTGATATTGAGCGCTTTCTAATAAGTACCGCGCATATAATATATAAATAATTATACATATATATATTTATTTATATATTTATATACACTTTTCACATATATATATATATATATATATATATATATATATATATATATATATATATCTTATATATAGTATTATATTTATATATATATATATATATATATATATATATATATATATATATATATATATATATATATATATATATATATATATATATGGTAATAATGGCACAAATAAAAAATAGGGAAATTTTACGTAATTTTGTGGATGTTGTATGTGCCGTTCTGGGTATAACTACATCCGTCTGCAAGACCTCTAATCGGAATGTTTTGAAATGGACTAAGTCCGACAATTATTTTTATATACTTTTTGGCTATACGTTATTTTTTATTGATACAGTTATTTATGTAAATGCTCTGTCCATAATAAACAGTATTAATTGTATTTACTGTCCTGAATGTCCGAGAAAGTTCATAGAATCGTCATTTGATCTGACGTGTCGTAACTGATCTAGCAAAACAAACTTCCTAACCAATACACCACATCGAGCTGCTCAACGTGATATATATATATATATATATATATATATATATATATATATATATATATATATATATATATATGTAAGTATGGGAAGCCGTTGGTATAAATCAATGGCTTCCGTTATAATTTATACGCATTTAAGAATCAACGAGGATTTTCCGGAATTGTGTATGCGGCCAGGCATGTTGTTTTAAATGCCTAAAAAATGTTAGAATTATACGTGAATGATAACTAACATTTTTAGACATTTAAAACAACATTCTAACCAGTTACACAGTTCCGGAAAATTCTCGTTGATTCTTAAATATATATATATATATATATATATATATATATATATATATATATATATATATATATATATATATATTCGGCAGATCCATTCCAAATATATGAACAAAAAATTCAGCCCTTCAATAATGTATTTATTGTGTGCTCTGGTAACAAAAAAGATATTACACGTTCTTTCTTTTGGTTTTTGAATATTTCTACTGTGATAAATCCCTCAAAAAACAAGCCAGTATAATTTCCGGTATCAAGCTAATAATGTTGCTGTCGGGTGAAATTTACAAAATCTTTCTCTTAAAACGATTTTTCAGGGAAATAGGTTTCTCATATCCAATAACTGTTATCGCTCTCTCCAGTACTTATGGGTGCTTCTTTCCTAACCTTTTATTTCCAGTTAACTTTAATCTGCAAAAATGTAAATGCAATGTCAATCGCTATGTACTGCCTCTTCCCGTTATTTATTAATTTTCTGTTCGTGATACTTCTTGTGTCTTACTGCTTTTACTGCTTTGCCTGGGGTGATACCGATTTTAAAAAGATACCACTACTATCATTACTATACAAACCGGTAATAATAATGGGAATATTAACCGTTACGTTCCTTTCCTATCTGTACAAACTGCCTTCTAACGTCACTCTCTACCTCGAGAGGCCCCCGGGCCTTGTACATGGTAAACCATATTGTAAAATAAAAAATTAACGGTTCCATTAAAAGGAAACATTTGGCATTCATTGACTGAGCAGCTTGAACTACTGTCGGTTAAAATTTATAAAATCTTTCTTTTAAAACAATTTACAATTTTTCAGGGAAATAGGTTTCTCAAATCCAGTAGCTGTTATCGCTCTTTCCAGTACTGAAAGTTTTTTTTCCCTTGCCTTTTATTTGAGGTAGTTGGAAATGTAAGCATAATGACCCCAAATTTAAAAAAATAGAGATGTTGACAATTCGGATATGTCAATGAGAAGCTGTAAAGAGATTCCTTTAAACGAAAAGGTTAAAATTAATAAGGAAAGAAAGAAAGGTTGCGTAGGATTAAGCTTTATCATATATATGTACGTATATATATATGCTGCGGAGTGGGGGGCTTAGAAATATCTAGGTAGGTATCTGTCTATATTTCTGAGATGAGATATTATGTACATTATTTCCATTATTCGAAATATTGTCCTCACCTTTGTCGCCATACTTATTACAACATTTCGGCCGTTGTACGCTCCGGCCTTCTTCGGGTGGTTGGAATGTCGAACTGAACCTTTTATTTCGCTCACTGGGGTAGACTGTTCTAGTTCCATGTGCCATGTTTAATGGATGTCAGTTATCAGTTATCTCCTGTTAATTTCCCTCTGAAGGTTCTCCACTGCCTTAGCCGGGTATTGAACTCACGCTCTTTGGGTCCTGTCACTGGATCTAACTAAAGCCTTTATCCACTGTGCCATGTGTCCTTGAAGGGTTCAGTTCGACATTCCAACCACCTGGAGAAGTCCGGAGCGTACAACGGCCGAAACGTCGTAATAAATATGGCGACAAAAATGAGGACAATAGTCCGAATAATGTAAATAATCTAGGTAGGTGTCTGTGCGCGCAGTTATCTCACTGGGAGTGATGGACCTGTAGTCTTTGATAAGGCATCCGTCTAGGATAAGGAAAACTCAGATGTAACACGTAATCCGGGTATATTGTTATTCGCTAATCTGGCTATCTTGCATCTGTTTGTTTCTAGGAATCTTATCATTGTTGATATGAGTCGTTTGCGGCGTTGTGCAAGCCATACCCGACTATAATCTCAGCACGCGCATTGCTGACATTTTAACATGTGGGCGTGGAAGCGGAGTTCAGTCGCATCTCTCTCCATGAAAGTTGAAATCTGTGTGTTTTAATAAGAAATTTTTTCCCAAAGTAGGCACGAGAAAAATAGTGTTTTAGTTTTCTCTGATTGGTCACATATTTCTCATGATGATGCAATTTCGTATAAAATATATTTAAGTGAAACCATAAAATTGAATTCAAAATCTTTAGATTTCGGCGTAAAATATCTTTGTTATGGTAATTTACTCACGCACACATGGACTCTCCCAGCTATAAATAGGAGCAGGTATTGCCTTTTGGAGAGAAAAGTTTCCAACTGTCAGCTCTTACAGTCGGACCAATCATTCTTGCTGTAACACTCTCGTTTGTCTATGTTTGTATTACTGTTTTTGTTAATATATTTGTTCAACTCAATTCCTCTCTTTGTTTCTTTATTTCTGGCCCTAACAAGGCCACAACAAACCTATAGAGGTTGATATTCTCTAAACAAAATCAGCCAAACAACCAACATGAAAGAACTCTTTCATGACATTAATCCATATAATATTCTACAATTTCTTAAAGAAATCAAACTGTATTCCAAAATATAACTTCAACAAAACTACGACATAAACCATACTGGCTCTAGTAATTATGTCCACACAAACATGTATATGCCCAAAAGCTGAGTATCGTCTACCATGTATTCAATTGTGAAAGCAGAATAACATATATCATATTTTTATTGCTTCAAAGCTCCTAAGAAAATTAAATGTCGTCATTAAATGACCCATTACGAGTTGATATGCCGTTAAAAAAATCAATCTCTCCAAAGATACCTTAAACAACAGGGTAGATTAGGCTTTCTAGCTTTTGGATGTATCTATTGTAGAAGGACAACTCAGAATTAAAAAAAAGCAACTAGAAAGCACTACCAAGAAGTCATAGAAAGTCGTATATAAAAAGAAAGAAGCTGTGGAGATTCATGATCGCTGGGAAATCTTGGAATATATCTTCCGGTAAATAAGGGCTTGTTTGATGTTTTTACGATATATCAACGGTTTCTGCATCATTTATTTTGTTTTAATACCAACATAAGGCTCAAGGTTCAAGAGCCATTCGATGTAGAAGGTTGCTGAATGAAGTTGCTATATTGATGTAAGAAGAGGAAGTACGTGCAGATTATGTGGATATGTAGTGTTGATAAGTGTTACCAAGAACTTGAAGAGGTTAAGATCGTAGTGCTCGGGGAAGCATCTTCTTGGGAGTCACTACCACAAAGTAATGTTTCTCTCGAAGAATCTGACTGAGATGGAACTTCCTTCTTACCAATGGAATACGAAGGTAACGCGGCTGATTCGACCCCGTGTACGCGACATGGGGGATTTTAGCTGTAAAGGTTTGAACTGGTCGAACTAAGGAATATAGCTCGTACGAATATTTGCCATGGAAATATTGATAGACTAGCGATAGGCTCGTGATGTTTCGTCTGTAGAAAAGTGGCTGTAGGTTGAAAATAATTGATCACTCACTTCTTCTTCTATGGGCCTTGTCCCTTCAGGGCGCTGGCAATCCTGGCTTTCCACAATTTCCTATCCTTTGAGCTCTTAATAACTTTTTGTCTTTTTGCCATCTCACCCAGACCCTGCTCCGCCATCCATTCGCTCAATCTCGTCAGGTAGGTTGTGCATTCCTTTCCTCTGGTCCTCTTACCTTCAATCTGTCCTGTGACTATCAAGTTTTCCAAGCACTCTTTCCTCATTAAGTCCCCCAGGAATATCAACTTTCTCTTCATGATGTTAAGTATAAGTGTCCTTTTTTGTTGCCATTGTTGCTAGAACTTCGTCGTTGCTCACATGTTCGGTCCATGGTATTCTCACCACGCATGCCCACAAGGCTGCGTAAACGCCTCAGAACTGAAGGCAAGGAAGCAAGAATTGGGCAGGTTCAAGCTGGATGTGGCAACATTACTTATATTTTAGTCTGATCTGACACTTGTAAAGATAAAGCGTGATAGAAGGAATCAGGTTCGAATTTTTGTAATGGTCAACAATTAAGGACCGGAATCACTAGTAAATGCTTAACCAGACTAACCTCGCTAACCATTGCACAACGGCAATGATAGGAGTGAATAGCTGTACGGAGTTGACATAGTGGTTAGCAATAGAAAAAATGGAATTGGCGAATACTTACGACCAGGATAGTTACTGTTCGATTTCAACCAAGGTCTTTGATAATATTACAGAATTTACCTGACAATACTTATTGCTGTTGGTAGCCTATGAACCAGTAAAATCTCTCGCAATTACTAGGAGAGGAGATGAGAAACATCAAGTAACCACCATTTGCCTGGTGAATTTATCGGAAATATCCAGCATGTTGCACCGACTATATGACTGATTACGCTATATGGGTTTCAACCTTTCAGTATATTCATTATTCATTCATACGATTCGGTCTAAATCTTTTAAAATTTTTTAAGTTAAAAAGCTCGGTATGTTAAATTTATATATTAAGCCCTTTTTAATACAACTGTTTCCAGGTATAATTCAGCAACAACAACATATATATATATATATATATATATATATATATATATATATATATATATATATATATATATAGATAGATAACTAGACTCGTTTCGAAAAACCCTCGAACTTTCCCTGACGATCCGTTTAGGTGAAACCTAGGTAGGTTTGTCTGGCTCACTTGGTGTATCTATATATATATATATATATATATATATATATATGGGAAGTAATGGATTTTTAAATGTATTATCTGACAGATTTTTATTACATTAACCACTAAAATTACGTATAAATTATATATATATATATATATATATATATATATATATATATATATATATATATATATGCTCCCAGGAAATCCGGTTGAGCTCTCGAGAGAAGGGTTGTTTTTTTTTAAAGCAACGTTTAATGCATTACTCCTCAAGTACGAGTTGAGTTCTCCGGGCCACTAGCGTATTTCGCATAGAAAAACATTAAAATTTTTCTTCCTCTGTGAGACGATAGCCTAAGGGTAGAATCTCTGACTGATGTCAAATAGGTCGGGTTTCAATCCCGGCTTGAAGCAATCGGACGTCTAGCCACACTGAAGAGCTGTCTGTGGATGACAACATTATATATATATATAGTTCCATGAAAGAATGATATATATATTTCATGTAACTTATCAAGATAAATCTTCATCTACCTATATAAAGTCCATCTGAGGACGAAACGCGTCGGCTAAGATAAGTTTTTCTTTTGTCGTTATTCATATTGGCTTTTTACAGATGTTTTTAATTATATCTGAAAAATTTCACACATGCACACATTATAAAATGATTGCTTCACTACAAAAATACATTGTTTATAGTTTAAAATTTGCTATGGTTATCGAGAAAAGTGTAAATATCGGAGAGAGAGAGAGAGAGTCTTTGTAAATACAATGTGGACATAGAAATCAACACTACCTGATGACTGTCAGAATCACGCCTCAAACGATCTTCAGGCCGTTTTTAGTTATATATGTCAATTTTTACAGGGTTGTTTGCTTGTCCGACACCCATTTTGGATTGTTTTACAGGGCTTCAATTGTCCTTTTATTTGCCCATGGCTCCTGAGTGGGAGAAGTGGTTCCATGCCTTTCTTTAGCACTTTATTCCGAGGTGAACGCAAACTGTCCCAACACGGCTTGCAGATTCTATTTTAGGTCCCGTTAACTGCTAAGCCACCCACACTGTCTGTCGAGTGTTTCATGCGGGTCAATACTCGTTTGTTGTCACTTAAAAGTAAGACATTCCTTTATGTGTGTTTTTTTTTCTGGGTTTATTGATTAAGGATTGGCTCAGTCGAACGAGGTCAGAGCACTGGACATGTGGAATAACAGATCTGATAGTATTTAAACTCTATAACCTTGAGATAAGTACAACACACTCGATTTCTGTAAGCTCCTTCGCCTTGACCACCAATCATGCCATATACATATAACATTATGGCTAATTTTGAATTTAACCCGAGAATATATCTGAATATATTGTTCAACAATAAGTTGCTGCGGAAGAAAAATGCTTTTAGATGTATTTTATACTCAGAATGTTTACATTAATCTACAAATTTTTGCTTGTTTTATTTATTCATTTATTTTTAAATCGCTGTATTGAGAACTATAACTAGAAAATCCACCAACAGTTATTATAGGAGGCATGGTGATGTAAGGAATTATGGTGGAGTAATGGATAGTATCTCGTATTGAGGAATCGGAGAGCGGAGTTCGAATTCCAATCGAATCCATTACATTCACTTACGTGCTAATATCCTTGGGGAAGGTATGACTCTTCTTCTCCCCTTAGTTATGGTTAAACTATGGACAGACCGTGTTCTATAGCCTTGGGTGGCAACCTTCTTCGGGAAAAAATCTACCTTGAAAGATACATGATCGCCTAAGCGTGTATGACGCATAACTGACTCAGTTATTATAGGCGGACATTTTTTAAAACCATCTCACCCTCATGGAAGTAGATAAAATCCACTCAGGCCAAAGGGGGGAAGTGTGAAAGAATCCGAGAAAACATTACTGTGAAGAAAGGACAATAAAAGAACAGGATTCAAGAAGACAGAAGATGAAGATTGATGTTGCATTTAAACTTTTAAAGATCATAGTTGATAGGAAAGCCAGAAAAGTGTTTCACGAATCGGAAGTGCTAGAGAAGAAACTATTACGGTTGCATTTAGCAGTTTCGACAGTGAATTATGAGACTTGGTTGCCAATTTAGGATTGCTCTTAAATTTGTAAAGTTAAGGTACCAAAGAGGAAAGATCATCAGAAGAATTACCATTAAAATATTTATAGGAAAGTCACAGTGAAGCTAAGTTACGACGATGAGAAAGTGACTAAATCCGAGATGACATGTCAGAAAAAACCGTTATCATGGAACTTACAGTTATATCTTTCCATTTCAATTGTAAAATGATGGCACCTTGCTGTCAATCTAGTACTGCGCTAGAATTGATTAAGTCTTCTACCAAAGAAGAAAGTTCATCAGAACAATTACCATGACATTATTTATAGAAAAGCTACAGGGTAGCTACATTACGGCAGTGAGAAAGTCACTGAGACTGAGGTGCTAGGTCAGGACCAATAACATTGCAGATTCTGTTTTGGATTTTATCATGAATCTCTAAATTCATAGCAGAAACACCAATCCAGATGTGACAGCAAAATTCAATGCATGGACGAATAGTCGGCATATAAATGTGTAAGACTGATTCTGGCAAGATAAATTATCTAGCACAGTGCTACTCGAAGTGGTGGTCCGCGGACCGGTGCCGCTGCGCAAACCATCAGCTACCGGTACGCAGGCCAGTGTCTAGGCCAGGCTAAGGAATCATTTCTAAAGATGAAGTTTATATAATTTCTACTTATTTTTTGAATTAATTTTTATATGTTTTGATATTGATTTCTTTTTTGCAAAATAAATGGAAGATAAAAAAATAGTCAACTTTTATTATATTCATTATATATATCGTTTCCTGTATAAATTAATATTACCACGAAATATTACAGGTGCGTGACACATTGAGAAAAAATGCCGGTTCGCCATATTCGATAGTTTTAAAAGCACTGATCTAGCACGATAAATATACATGTTAAAAATTTAAAAAAAATTTATTTTTTCGATATTTCGAATTATTTTTCTTGTTTCCGGTGCATGTTTAAATTATCCAATGTCTGTATATTTTTTGGGGGTCATAAACTTTTATGAAAGAGTTTTGGGTTTTTTTTTGTGCTATTTTAGTTTCATCATTTTCAAAATATTGTGTCGTCGCGTATTCACGCAACAGTTCAAGTCATGCCATCGTTATTTTTGCTTTTTGCCCATACACTGGACAATTTTTATTTAAATATGTACCAGAAACCAGGAAAATGTTCTGAAATATGGAAAAATAAAATTAAAAAATCCTTAACAAAGAACATTCCTTACTCCTTAACCAAACATATATAAATGAAAAACTACTACCCAAATAGACCCATATATATATATATATATATATATATATATATATATATATATATATATATATTCGTATTGAATCAGGCTGGGATTGCTGTTGGAGCGGATATGATGCAAAACCCGAAATCGGCGATGAGGACAGTGCATCACTGAAGACCACCCATGATGCATCTAAAATGTATTATGCAACTATATATATATATATATATATATATATTCGTCTTGAATATATCTATCTATCTATCTATCTATCTATCTATCTCTATATATATATATATATATTCGTATTGAATCAGGCCGGGATTGCTGTTCGAGCGGATATGATGCAAAACCCGAAAATCGGCGATGAGGACAGTACATCACTGAAGCCCACCCTTGATGCATCTAAATGTATTATGCAAATATATATATATATATATATATATATATATATATATATATATATATATATATATATATATAATGAAACAGAGTTTTAAGGTAAGGTATATTTAAAGGGATAGAGCGTATGCAAATATAAAAATGGACATTGAATTCAACACCCAGAGGCAACAGTCTGATGTTAAAGGCAATCGTCTGGCCTGACGAGTGCGTTTAGCCTCAATCAGACTGTCACCTTTGTGCGTTGACTTCAATGGCCACTTTGTATATATATATATATATATATATATATATATATATATATATATATATATATATATATATATATATATATATATAGGAAGAAATATAGTTTTAAGGTGTGCAATATTTATGAGACAAAGTGCTCAAAGTCAGAGATAGAGCGTATGTAAATATAAATATAAAGGTGAACATTGAAGTCAACACTCAGAGGCAACAGGCTGACGATTGCGTCCAGCATGAAACAGCCTGTCGCCTCTGAATGTTGATTTCAATGTTCATTTTTATATTCATATTTGCTTTTCTATATGTTAAAAATCCTCTTCTGTTGTTCCAGTCTTTACGTGAACCGTCTGGTCCTTCTAACATAATTTTACAGATGAATTGGCTCGATGTAACCGCAAGTTCTATGCCAACAATTTCTTTTCTCATTCTTCTCACTAGTGGATCTCTCTCTCTCTCTCTCTCGGCTTCTTGCTTTCTAACCAACTTTGCTGTTCAACAATTTAAATGCAATGTCAATCGTTAACTTCTGTCTTTTGGATTCTTCTTATTTGATTATTCTTGCTCCTTAATAAGATTTCTCTTTTTCCTTATTCTTATTCTTCAGCACTCAATAACCCCTTGTGTCTTAGTGGCTTTATTGCCGTGCTTGAGTTGAAATGATTAAAAAAAATCAATTGAGAGAATAGTTGGAGATTATCCATAGAAAAAGGGATTAAATATGGAGGCGAATCAATGGACAGTTACCCCACCCCCTACCGATTTGGTTACATGTACATAGTAAACTGCATGAAAAAGTTCTAAATAGATTTCTATGAAAATTTGTGGTAGTGTGTGCTATGAGTGATAGAATAAATGATTAGAAATTGGGGAGGACCATGAATTTTTATAGTTTCCTCCACTAAAAGTAGTTTTAGCAATATCGTCGTTGGCGAATGTATGCACCCTCGGGGTTCTTTTTTAGTTCCTTAAGAGACAGTTGAAATTTCTAGGGCACATAATGAGGAAAGAGGGACTGGAAAATCTGATACTCACAAGATAGATTGAAGGCAAGAAGGACAGAGGAAAACAACGCATAACATACTTACTGAGTTTTAGTAAATGGATGGCGGAGCAGGGTTTTGGAGAAATAAAAAGAGATGACAGGAAATTTGGAGAGCCATCATCGCCTAAGAAGAAGAAGAAGAAGAAGACGAAGAAGAAGAAGAAGAAGAAGAAGAAGAAGAAAGAAGAAGTTATTTTCATTAAGTGGGTAATGAGTCTGAAAACAAATAATCAAAACATTTCAGAGGTGAAGGTGTTAAAAGTGTCTTTGCTCTCGAGCAGTGAGAATCCTTGTTACGCCACTGTTGAAGGAAGGAATGAAGGAAAGAAAGAAGGAAGAAAGAAAGGAAGGAAGGAAGGGAGGAAGGAAGGAAGAGAGAAAGGAATGAAAGAAGGAAGAGAGAAAGGAAAGAAGGAAGGTAGGAAGGAAGGAAGGAAGAAAGGAAGGAAGGAAAGAAGGAAGGAAAGAAACGCAGGAATTAAAGAAGGAAAGAAAGAAGGAAGGAAGAGAGAAAGGAAGGAAGGAAAGAAGGAAGGGAGGAAGAGAGAAAGGAAGGAAGGAAAGAAGGAAGGAAGAAAGGAAGGAAGGAAAGAAAGGAGGAATGGAGGAAGAGAGAAAGGAAGGAAGGAACGAAGGAAGCAAGAAAAGAAGGAAAGAAGGAAGGAAGAAAGAAAGGAAGGAATGAAGGAAGAGAGAAAGGAAAGAAGGGAGGAAGGAAAGAAAGAAGGAAGGAAGGAAGGAAGGAAGAGAGAAAGGAAGGAAGGTTAATCAGAAACTAAAACTAAATATATGACAAACTAAAGAAAGAATGAATAGAAAAATGGAAATAAAGTTTGTAAGAAAAGAAAGAAAGAAGCAAAGAAAGAAAGGAAGAAGCGGGTAAAGAAGTACAGAAACAAGCAAAGAAGCAAAGAGAGAATGAGCAATGAAAGAAAGAAAGAAAGAAAGAAAGAAAGAAAGAAAGAAAGAAAGAAAGAAAGAAAAAGGAAAATTAGTACATTGTGGTAAATCGAGGAGATGATTTAATCCAGAGAGGGTAGAGAAAAGAGTATAGGGTTGCAGGTAGGTGTTTGGGGACGCAATTCCTATCCGTCAGCTTTTAGAGCGAATCCACTTCATGTCAAGCAGAAGAGTCGGGCCAGGATTGGGCGGGAAATATTGAGGAAAAGACGATCGCTTTTTTTTTTGTTACTTTATCAGTTCCCTAACCCTGTTGGCAAAAATTTGGTTGGTTCGTGTCCAAGCTTCTTAGGTAGAATTTAATCCTGGATCAATTTTTTTAACATTTACAAAAGAGAGAGAAAGAGGAGAAAGATAATTACCTAAAGAGTCTGGAAATTGTTTTAACATGACATCAGAGGTTGCTTTTGGAATGATGCATTTTACAGTAAAAATATTTAAAGAAGAAAGAATACAGAAAAAACATTCAATTTTCTGGGACTTTGTGTCCCAGACCTGTATCGGATTATGACCGGGTTTTGTTGAAGGGTTGCTAAAGCAGTTCTAAGCGAAAGCATAGACCACATAGTGAGGATCATACTTATTACTCAGTCGTATTTGATCTAGCAAGACAAACTCGCTAACCATTGCACAAAAGCTCTCTCTGTATGTCACGTTTACGGGCTAATGTCTGAGTCTCTGTAAAGGATCTTCCAGTTCACTCAGTAAGGTGGCTATGCCGTTTCAACTTCCCCTGTACATCTATTATTCTGTTGCCAAAGATTGTATCATTAAGAATGGTAGCGGCATGATTGCTGGCACTTGGGACGTAGCCATACCATTTCAAATTTGGCTTTTTCCTATAAGGAAAAAGGCTTACGGCCGTTTCACGAGGAATTACCGGGTCCCGTATAATCACCGAAGCTAAGCAACGTCTACTCTGATCACTACCTAGATGGGTGACTTTTTTTGAATATCAGGTACTGTAAGCTTGAATGTGCGGCTGGTGTAATGGATAATGGTTCGGAGTAGTTAATCGGAGTTCCAATTCCCGTTGGCTTCGTTATATTCACTTATGTGTAAATACCTTCAGGAAAGATATGAATTCACCTCTTCTCCCCCAGCTATAGGTCAATTAGTAAGACTTGTACCACTAAACCATTATCTCCAAAAAAAAAAAAAAAAAAAAAAGGAAGAAATCTTACAATTCAAAAATATTTTCTGACTTTAAATAACATGTAAAGGGTTGATAAGCCGTAGAAAATTTACTCTAAACGATGTAAAATTTGGTGGTAATTAATTTCGCTGTAAATATTATCTTAACGTCATTTTAGCTTTGGGATGATGAGAAGAATAGTTGTTCAGAATAAGATGAAGTGTGCAATCTTCCGCTCGGCCTGAAGTGATCTTAATTTTGTCCAAATTAAAAGAAGTATACGGTTCATCAGTTGTCGGATAATTTATTATCTGTTTTATATCAGATACAAAGAAAATTACTCTCAACACATCCTTCCCACCCGTTCTGCATGGTTGTGGGGTTACTTTTCAGTAAGATGCAACAACATAGAACCTTTTTTCTACCATGCAGTAATTCATAACATTGATTATTTTAAAATGTTCGAACCACGAATATCTAGTTAGAAATAAATTGTAAAAATTACAGATGACTGATATTAATTAGGATTAGAATAAAAATTGTGAATTAACGATCAGAAAATTTATTTTTATTCAGTATTTGTTCGAGTTCTTTCGACCGTCACGGTCATTATCAAGAACGAAATGTTGTCAGTATGGTAGACAAGATTCTGTTGGCTACAACCTGAAATTTTTGGAAACAAAATATTTAAAATAACTTATTTGAAAATTAGAATAAAATAATTAGATTGAGTGACTTGTTTTTTTTTGTTTTTGTCATATCAACATCTTGCAGGTTATTAAAAACCAGAAAATATTTTTTTAGATTGTAAGAATGTTTTTAAGATAATAAGGATTTACTGATAAAAGTCCAACCTAATTAATCCATAGCTGGGGGTGGAAGGAAAAAAAGTGGATTTATATTTTTCCTGCAATTGAATATAACGAATTAGACTAGAATTAGAACTCGCCTCTCCGATTTCCAATTTCGTGCCATTATTCATTTCACCAACCGCACATCAAAGCTTAAAACACAAACTTCCTCTTCCCACGCGGTCACCCATCTAGTTACAGACCAAGTTCAACGTTGCTTAAGTTCGGCGATCGTACGAAAACCTATGTTTCAATGTGATACATAGTACAGTGGATAAAGGCGTTGGTTAGATCCAGTGACAGAACCCAAAGACTGTGAGTTCAAGGTTAAGGCAGTGGAGAACTTGGAGAGGGGAATTAACAGGAGATAACTGATAACTGACATCCATTAAACATGGCACGTAGAACTAGAACAGCCTACCCCAGTGAGCGAAATAAAGGGTTCAGTTCGACATTCCAACCACCTGAAGAAGGCCAGAGCGTACAACGGCCGAAACGTTGTAATAAATATGGCGTCAAAGATGAGGACAATAGTCCGAATAATGTAAATAGTGTACATAATACCTCATCTCAGAAATATAGACAGATACTGAAGAAGGCCGGAACGTACAACGGTCGAAACGTTGTAATAAATATGGCGTCAAAGATGAAGACAATAGTCCGAATAATGTAAATAATGTACATAATACCTCATCTCAGAAATATAGACAGATACTGAAGAAGGCCGGAACGTACAACGGTCGAAACGTTGTAATAAATATGGCGTCAAAGATGAAGACAATAGTCCGAATAATGTAAATAATGTACATAATACCTCATCTCAGAAATATAAACAGATACTGAAGAAGGCCGGAACGTACAACGGTCGAAACGTTGTAATAAATATGGCGTCAAAGATGAAGACAATAGTCCGAATAATGTAAATAATGTACATAATACCTCATCTCAGAAATATAGACAGTCATTAGTTTTATTCATTCGATGTTGTGTCTGTGTTAGTTTCATTTGTGTTGTGTGTGTGTGTATGTTATATGCATGCTTTTTTGTGTTGGTGCACTTGAGGTCTGCTGTTCAATTTCATTGTGCACTGCATAGTTACAAGAAGAATACATAAATACATATATGCTTGTGTATAAATACATATATGCTTGTGTATAAATACATATATGCTTGTGTATAAATACATATAAAGTAGTAATTACACTCGATGTTACACAGGATGTGTTCTTTTCTTGAGATGCCCAATTAAGCCTTGACTAAAACTCGAACCTGCGACATGCCACTATTTGATTACCATTAACTGCCATTACGCCGTAACGGCTACTAAATGAATTAAGCCGATCAAGCTATTTTAATTACGGCTATTTGACGCGTATCCTTTTATAGCGTATGCAAATCTCAAAGAAAAAACTGAATAATGCAGGGAAGAAAAAAGTTTCATAAGGACAACACCCGGTATCATTATCAGTACTGAATAAAGCGTAAAACATTCAATTTTGCCGTTGAAGTAATTTTTTTAATGAATAAAAAGGCTCTAATTCATTTTTAACGATAAAATATTTGCATTTCTTCTTTAAATACAGTGTAACCCGGATATAAGAGACCCTGATATAAGAGAAACCCGGATATAAGAGAGATTTTCTCTGGTCCCAAATTAGAGCCCATACTTACCTAAACAAAATAAACCAAACCCGGATATAAGAGAAACCCGGATATAAGAGACTTCGTCTCCGGTCCCGACAACTCTCTTATATCCGGGTTACACTGTACAAATAAATAAGTCAATTATTAAACTTATAACTTATTTTTATGAACAAAACAAAGAAATAAATAAATTTATTTTTTATGAACTAAAAACCTCTAATTCATTTTTAACGATAAAATACTGGCTTTTCTTCTTTAAATACAGATAGATAAGTCTATTATTAAACTTATAACTTATTTTTATGAACACAATCTAATCAATTTATTTTTTGTGAACAAAGCAAATAATTATCTCGAAAATGAAATGCTTGAAAAAGTGGTAGTCTGTGGGCGAGAGATCATGGGAATATGGTGGGTGTAGCAAACTTTTGTATCCTAAGTCTGTGATCTACAATATCATCGGCATCATGTGACCGATCCTTGTCATGAAGCAGAATTGAACCTCGGAGATTAACCAGTGCCGGTGGCATTTTGCATGATTGAATTTCGTAATGTGAATTTCGTTCAGGTGCTGGCAGTAAACTCTGGCAGTGATGTTCTGGTTAGATTCCAGAAAGCTGTAATGATGGAGCACCAGACAGTCACCATAATCCCGTTGGTGCAAATTTTGGTGTTCACGATGAGCGGTGTATAATGTTTAAGTTCAAATTCTGAAAGAGATTGATATAAAATTAACAAAAAGAACACTTTCATCCTTGTGAACTATTATTGGGATTTTCCCAATTATATTTGGTAACAAAAATATTGTGACGCCGGCAAGAAGAAAGGAACACAAACACAGTTGAAAATGTTTGAAAAAAATTGTATTGTAGGAAAAGAGAGGAAAGTTTCATTGCAAACAGTCGGGTTTGTGGAACTTATCTGAAAGATGCGTCCTTTTAACAGTTTTATATTTCCTGTGTCGTTTTGGCTGGGTTGAAGAAAATAGAGTCTTGACTTCTGTGCTTCAGTTGCTGTCTAAATCCACACACGTGTCCTGGTGTTTAGATGACGGGGAACGTGTTGTCTCTGAGGGTCCCAACAAGCAAAAGAAGAAGAGAGCTTGTAAAAACCGCTCTCGTGGCGGTTTGGTGAAAATCTAAAAAGGTAGCCTGTGATTGGTTGTTTTTCATCCAATCACAGGGCACCCAGATAGCGACTCCGTAATAATTTCAATACTATTACAACAATTAAATTGATTGATTGATTCGTTTTCTACCGCTTTGAAGGTTATTTAAAGCCAGAAAATATTTTTAGATTGTAAAATTTTTTTGAGATGAAAATGATTTAGCGACACAAGTCTTATTATTTGACTCATAGCTGGGAGTGGTGGATTCATACTTTTCCCAAGGGTATTTGCGCGTAAGTGAATATAACGAACCCAACTGGAATTGAAACTTAGATCTCTGATTAACAACTCCGGGCCATTATCCATTATACCACCCACACATTCAAACTTGCAGCACCTGGTATTCCCTAGTGGTCACCCATCTAGGTTTTGATCAGGCTCGACATTGCTTAACTTCGGTGATCATAAGGGAACTGGTAGAATACAATTAAATGCTTTATTTTAAAATCGGATATAAATTTTCGAACAACTTAATAATTTTTCTATTCTTCTTCTATGCGCCATGTCAGTTCAGCGTTTCTCCCTTTACTCCCCACCCATCCCCTATTTTGCCATCCATTCACATAAGCTCGTCAGGTATATCTCTTGACCTCGATATGCCCTGTGTGAGTTAAATTTTCCAAGCCCTTCTTTCTCATTATGTGTTCAAGAGTACGAGTGTTATTTGTTACTATTTTCTTTAAGATGTTCTCGTTTCTTATTCGCTCCATCCATGGGATTCTCAGTATCCTTCTGTAGAACCACATTTCTGTTGCCTCGGTGTTACTTTTCATCTGTGGTGTGATTGTCCAGTATTCACTGTCATAAAAGAGGATGGATATCAAAGCAATCTGTTTTATTTCAATGTCTTAGAGTGCAACGGAAGTCTCAAAGGGAAATGGTTTGGGTTACAGCATTTTCGAGGCCAGAATTTGTTTCTTACCTTCATGAGAAAAAGAAGAATCTTTTTTTATCATCTTTCAAGTCGTTTATATAATTGATAAGATTGGTTACAGGCCGGATCCAGTCAAGACAACCGACCTTTTCTCAAACGGCTCATTAAAACTCTTTCTAAAAGATACCGACAAACAAAAATCAATATAAGTATTCATAAGTAATCAATATGTAAGCCGAAATTAACATAATAATAAAATCATATGACAACCAATGTACGTAATAATATCATGTAAGTAAAAATTAATATAATATCATATAATAGTCAATATCATATACTGAAGAAATTGATTTAAGCAATAATGTATAAGTATTGATATAAGTAATAATAGGATATAATAATATAAATGATAATATCATGGAAGTAAAAATATTCAATATAATCATATATTGTAAGAATCAATATAGTAATGTACACTGGTATAAGGAGAACTTAAAGTGCATTTAAAACATCACGATCTTTTTTTGATATTAAATATAACATCATAAGATAATATTTTTTTAAATCATGTCACACCAAGCAAGGCAATAAAGCCACTAAGATGCAAGGGGTTACTGACCGTGAAAGTGTTATGGGCGACGGATAGCAAAAAGGTTTTTTCCTCCGCGTAGAATTTGTTTCTTCAGTTCCTCGTCGCCACTGTTATGGTCCAATATCCTCGCACCACTGTTCTGGTCCAAGGTTAGAACCAAGGAAGAACAACACGAGCACAAGAATAGAATAACAAAGATATATTACAACAGAAATATAGTACAAGAAGTTGAAGGTATTAGTAATGACTGTCCGTCTGGTTTACAGTGAACTAATATTGTCTCGACTCCTTATACCATTCATTGTATTTAATATCCCACCCACGAGGAATATATGTGGCACGAAGCCGAAATTAAAGCGGGTTTCTCCGAGCCCGTAGGCTCGGCCAAAAATATACCCTTTGAACCCGCCTAGACGGGTTCAGGGCCTGTCTACCTCCCCGGACGAAACCCTGCCTTTCGGCAAAGCTTCATCCGGGTTCCTCTCTGCCAAAGCAGAGAGTTCAACAGTCATGACCTAGTGCTCGTTATACCATTCATTCGGTATTTAGCCACCCCCACGAGGGTTGCATGTGGCACAAGGCCGAGTTTAACGTGGGTTTCCCGAGCTCGTAGGCTCGGCCAAAAATATACCCTTTGAACCCGCCTAGACAGGTTCAGGGCCTGTCTACCTCCCCGGACGAAACCTTGCCCTTCGGCAAAGCCTCATCCGGGTTCCTATCTGCCAAAGCAGAGAGTTCAACAGTCATGAACTGGTGCTCGTTACACCATTCATTCATTATACCTCTTGAGATGCGCAGTATTTATAGTGTCAGGAAGAGTCCATTATCGTTATAGGTAAGTTCCCATAACAGAAAGAATATGACAAAACACATTATTAAGGAGAAAGAATAAAAGAACAGGAATTAAGAAGACAGACGTTAACGACTGCTATTGCTTTTACATTTTTGAAGATCAAATTTGACTAGAAAGTAAGAAGCCTGAAGAGAGTTCAAGCGAGAAGACATCAGTATAATATCATATACTCGTCAAATATTAGGTTGGAAAGAAAATCTTATTGCACTTAAAAATGCAAAAGAAACAAACTTCTTTGGCCTTGATATATTTAATCAAGATTAAATTTTCCCTCGTTATCGATAACATAATCCCATTTATTTAGCAAAATTTTTATCAAATTTATTTTAATCAAATTTATCTTTTGTCGTTTAGGACAAAAGGAGTCCCATCGAGTATATAGTCTTGTAAAAGTAGACTTCCTGTACACAGAGGTAATAAACGAGGAAGGAGTTCTTTGAACAAGAACATCTAAGAAGGGCAATGAACCATTGACCTCCTTATCTACTGTAAAATTAAGGGCAGGATGAACACCATTGAGTAGGGAAAAAAATTGATCCACTTCCGATTCATGACTGAACAAACAAAAAGTGTCATCCACATACCGAAAGTAAACCTTGGGTCGGGCAGAACTTAACAAAAGGCTTTCCTCATAAAAACCCACAAAAAATATTTGCCAACACAGGACCCACCATCGATCTGACGATACATGATATTGTCGAAACTAAAATCAACAAACATAGTGGCAAATTTCATGAGTTCAACGAACACTTCTTCAGGTATATTCGGAGGAGTCAAATCGCTACGATATAACATATCGCTGCAAATATCAATAGTCGCCGATAAAGGAACACAAGTGAAGAGGCTACAGGTGTCAAAAGAACACATAAATCCATCAGTGGCATCACAATTCAGAATGAATTTGGAAAAAGAAAATGAATCTTTAATACAAAAGGAACTGTAATGCTGCAACACTGGTTGCAACAATATAGCAAGCCAATTTGCGACTTTATGCTGTGAAGACCCAATCATCGATAATATGGGTCTCAACGGGACACCCTTCTTATGAATCTTGGGTAATCCATAAAAACGGGGACGAATAGAGCCAAGCGGTCTCAATTGCTCCGCCATTTCAGAAGAAAGAACACCACTTTTTACCCATTTGACAAGACGTTTCTGAAATCGAATTTCAGAAGTCAGTGAAGAATCATTTTTTTCTCCCTGTCCACTCATTCATGTCATCCATGACAGAGTTTTTCTTTTTCTTTTCCTCGTAATCTTAATTCCCCGTTAACAGTTCTGATGAGAGGGGACGAAACCGGTCGACTGGTGTGTGTTTTGTTTTAAATCTATCATGGCCTACAATATAAAATTTCTTGTTTTAATGTCTTAATATGCTTTTGTACCGTTTCAAATATATATATATATATATATATATATATATATATATATATATATATATATATATATATATATATTGAAAAGTAGCCTCAAAGTGATCTTGTAAAAAAATTCAACAAGAATTAGTTTATAAGAAGTGCTCTAATATATATATAATAATCAATATAAGTAATATCCTGTGTGTTTGCCAGGATCTTTGCATAGGTGTAATTGAACGGCAAAATTGAAAAAAGTTACACAGCGCGTTTCGTTCCACAAAAGGGTCTCCTTCAGGCTAGATAATTTTTTTATTGATGGAATTATATATAAAAAAATATGGGGTGAAGCAAATTACAAACAAATGTCTCCACACACACACACACACACACACACACACACATATATATATATATATATATATATATATATATATATATATATATATATATATATCGGGACGATCCCAGCGTGCGGCAATTTTGGAAAGTGACTGAAAACTATAATACCAGTGACCCAAGCCTTGAGAGTGAAACTAGGTAGACGGAACATTTGGGGGACCGTCGATAGCTGTGCTAGCACGAAGTCACAAGTGATTATGACCGAGGGTGTGAGTGTGCTGGCCTTGCTCCGAGTGTTGATCACGCTAGATAACACAGTCTCTTCCAAAAACTGTAACTGCTCAGCATAGTATAAACCACTAGTAGGATCTGTGGGTGTTGACCAAAAATTGCGCCTGAGCGAGCGTCTGAATTAGGAATTGGCTAGCGGCTCAGTAGACAGGTATCCTCGAATACGAGTGACTAGCTATTATATATATATATATATATATATATATATATATATATATATATATATATATATTTGTATATGATCTCATGAATAAAAACATCGATTAATCTGTAAAAGTCATTTTAAAGGACAAAACCCGTGGCACTCATTAATTTACATTTTGCCATTTAGTTAACTACCATCAGTCTGATATATATATATATATATATATATATATATATATATATATATATATGTGTGTGTGTGTGTGTGTGTGTGTGTGTGTGTGTGTGTGTGTGCGCGCATGTGTGTGTGCTTTCTAAACATATATGGCAAATTAAAAAAAAAAACAAATTAAACCAAAAAATATCCTGGAAAATAAGGAAAACAGCACCAGCCTAATACAATAAATCCAAAAACTGTTAACTCCGTCTGGAGAAGAAAATGACTACAATCGCTTTTCCAGACCAACAAAAATTACTAAATAAGCGATCAGAACTTATCTCAAAATGCAGACATGAAAACAAATTTTTACTACGTTACTTAAAAATTTAAAATGAATACCTTGTAAAATACCACTGATAAATGCAATATATACACAATATAAATGCAATATATACACGATATAAATGCAATATATACACTATATAAAACATAGATAATGCATAATACATTAGACAAAGCCAATACTTTAGACTAAAGAAATATAAAAAATCCCGAGAAAAAAATAAGCAAAAAAACCTGTATAAATAAATAAACAAATTAAGTAAAAAAAAAACTGTATAAATAAATAAAGTAAAAAAAAAAAACTGTATAAATAAATAAACAAATTAAGTAAAAAAAAAACCTGTATAAATAAATAAACAAATTAAGTAAATAATTAACAAACTACAAATGCACACATAAAAAACAAGTGAATGGAATAATAATCAACAACAAATAATTAATTAATCAATAATGAATAATGAGTAAAAAGTTAACGCTATAAAATAGCGACAAATAACCGTATTCGGGCCCACAATTATTCCTATGCAATATTCTATAGTATAATGATTGGAAATCTATAAGATGCCGCTCATCCAATAACCGCTAGGATAATAAAATAGGCCTTATTACACAAAAAGTAAATCATTAGTCAGCATATATAAACAGCCGGGCCAAAACACAACACACATGACCTGAGGACTGAGTTCACGCATGAAACAGACTGTCGCCACTTGGCATAGACCTCTGTGTCTAGTTTTAGATTTACATCTGCTCTATTTCTGATACTGAGCACTTTCACTTATAAATATAGCATACCGTGAAACTATATTTTTAACACCCCCCACACACGCATATATACATATATGTATTAATATATATATATATATTAATGAATATACATAATTACCCATAGGTGTGTATTTATATTTTAATTTATAGTTCTATCTTTGTAACTTTAAGTATGTAATTTGTGTGTATGTGTATGTGCAGTCCTGGGTATGACGATAAACTACATCCGGCTGCAAAATCCCTAATCTAGAGGTTTTGAGGAGCGTAGAACCACCTCGTGATTGCTGTTGTTCCCAGGTACACGCTGACCCGGGTGGTAGCACCTGTTAGGGTCCCAACTATGGGCAAATAGTTACCCCCCACCAAACTGGGGTCAAAACACTATGAAAGCATAAAAATACATTTTTATAGTAAAAATACCAGCAATACATTCTCATAGTAAAAAAAAAAAAATTACCAGTAATACCTTTTTGTAAATGAAATTACTAATGCATACAAGAAAATTACATTTCGGCATTAAATGACCCATAAGATGTTGATATGTCGCGAAACAAATAAATAATGTGTATATGTGTTTTTAGTTTTTTCTTTTTTGTCTTAGAGTGCATTTTAGCTAACTCGACTTAATTAGTTTATATCTAATTATATGTATGGCTTTTATATATATATGTATCTGTGCTTGTGTGTCCATTTATACATATATATATATATATATATATATATATATATATATATATATATATATATATATATATATATAGTCGTACATGTGTGTATACATAGATTGTTTTAAACTATTTAGACGTCAATAATTATATTTTATCTCTAACTTTATAACTTGAAGCAAATAATTAACCTGTTTTTGTTTAATTTTAAATATAAATTTCAGGAATTTTTACGTTTATTTTAAATCTATCTATCTATCTATCTATCTAATTCTGTTCATATCTATCTCGTGTTCATATCTATCTTTCTATCTACCTATCTCATTATGTTCATACCTATCTCTTGTTCATATCTTTCTATCTATCTCATTATGTTCATATCTATCTATCTATCTATCTATCTATCTATCTATCTATCTAGCTCGCCACTCGTCTACTAGGGAAAATGGACAGTCCCTATTGAAGACACCCGCTCATGCGCATTTGTGCTTGTTCAACACCCACAGAGCCCACCTGTGGTTTATACTGCAACTATCCTGAGCGGACCTTAGTTACAGTTTCTGGGAGAGAGCGTTATCTAGCGTGATCAACAATCTGAACAATGCCTACGCGCTCAAACCCTCGGATACGATGACTATCGACGGTTCCCTAAGTGTTCACTCACGATGCATGGGTCAACATGTGGTATGGTTTTCAATTACTTTCCAAAGGTACCGCACGCTGGAATCGTCCCCCTCCAGACCGATAACATCAGGAAATCTCCTTCCTGACAAATCAACCGTGGTGAGATTCGAACACGGGTTTCACACATATATATAACAACAACAATTCTTGTATAAAATATAGTCTGCTCGATTACTGCGACATAAAAATATGAATTATGTAACATATGTGTATTATGTATGGTCAGACTTGTGCATGAAACCCAGAGTCGTGCTTTTTGTGAGGATATATATATATATTTATTTATATATAGTTTATAGCTCTGTTTCATAAAGGAATTTCGAGGAAGAGCAGTGAATGGCTACTGCTGTTTTTCAGTCCAAACAATGTGCTTGGACTACATGGAGTGATATTGATCCGATGAATACCATCATTGTAATGGAGCCATTGGTAATATTATTCCTCCTGCGATCTACCTATGATCTATCAAATGCGACCAACCTCTGTGGGGGTGCACTGACACCGATGTATGCGCATTATATGATTTAGGCATTTACGTCATGTGTTCTCTGCATGCGCACAATCACTGCAGTTGTACACGTGGTGTCATAACAAAGTGCTGGAAGTGTTCATGGACTTAGTACACAGTGTAAAGCAGCCAACAAACTGCCTGTAACTGCCAGAGAACCTAAGATCCACTTTCACAAGGGAGGTGAACGTACTGTGCAGAAGACCCAAATAACTCCCAGCATAACGCTACTGAGTGGAGCTCGTGATTGGAGAGTGTTAGTTGATCTTAGAACACCTCTGCAATTTCCGGTACACATCATTCAAGCAGACGTACGCCCTGACATTGTAGTGTGGTCTGACTCAAAGAAGTGTACCCTCCTAATTAGCGATTCAATAGAAGGAGAACAGGGAGGAGGCACACGAGCGAAAGAAAAGCCGTTACGAATCGTTGCGATCCGGTGAAAAGAGGTGGACATGTCATGTGCTATCTATTGAGGTTGGGTGCCGTAGATTCCTTGGGCGGTCGATCGTTTCCTTCCTTTTGAAGGTGGGGATCACTGGCCAGAGCCTGAAGCGTGCTTCACTTCGTCTTCAGACCACAGCTCAACAGGCATCGAGTTGGATCTGGTCAAGATTAAAAATAAACAAAGTTAATTAAATCCATGCTCGCAACATAGTACTACTTCCAATGTGGAACACATCTGTTTATTTTCCATTCTACGTCATTGATAACGGTTGCTACGAGCGCGTTGTGTATTGGTTAACGATCAAAAGCAAACGCTTTTAACGCAACGTTGAAAACCTGACTTGCAGTTGCAAAAAAAATCGTAAGAGACTGACACGTACACACACACACACACACACACACACACACACACACACACACACACACACACACACACAAATACCTGTCGGGTGGGAAAAGCTGCTGGTGGCGCCAGGGGTGGCAGTACCGCCTTAGCCTCCGAAACTATGTTACCTCCCCTGGTTGGCAGCTGGGTATCGTACGTGCTTTCACGCGTTTTATGTAGAAATTTAAAAACAGCACTCAATGTCCGATATATATATATATATATATATATATATATATATATATATATATATATATATATATATCATATTCTCCATGCTATGCTAAGTAATTACCTTTCCTGGCTTCATTCAATGTAATGCTGTTTACTTGTCTGCACCCATCTTCTTTCTATTAACATGCGATAGTATTAGGTTACGTGCTACCAGCAGCAAGAAATGAACCCTGACCCAATCAATTATCAGACCATTAAGATGGATTGCCTTTAAAAGGTTGAAGTGTACTAAACTTTTCTGCTTTTTATAATAGTATAGAGTGTTGGAGTAGGTGGGTGGTAGAAATGGGTTCACCTCTTTCCCGATGATATAGTACAAAGTCGACATAAACTCTCCCAACTGGTACGCCAATACCATTCTCCGTTGAATGTGAGGACACCGGCTTCCTACATAATTAATACAGTCGAATAAATATCTAATAATGTTATAAGAGAAAATCACAATAAGAAATAATATATTCCTAAAACTTGAAAGCAGTAATATCGATAGAATTGATACAGTTACCTTTTACGGCTTTTCACCTACTTGTGTGTTATTTGAAGCCGAAACATAGTCTAGAATGTATGAATAATTTTTTTTACGAATGAATATTACATTAACAATTTTTTTTAGATTAATAATGATTTTTTGAGATATAAGTCCTACTATTTAATCCATAACTGGGGTGAAGAGATGTTTCCCATAGTTATGTGTGCGTAAGTAAATATAACGAACCCAACCTGAATTCAAACTCGGCTTTCTGATTTCTCATTTAGAGTCGCTATCCATTACATCAGCCGCACGTCCATTAATCGATACAAGTAATATCATGTAAGTAAAAATCAATATAAGTAATATTATCATGTAAGTAAAAATCAATGTAGGTAATAACGTCATATAATAATCAATGTCTATAATAATAGTATATAATTAAAAATAAGTGGGAATATTTTTCTTTCTTTCCTAAACAATGTCCTTACAGGATGTGAGCGATCTTGACTCTCAGCAACTTTCAATATTTTGTTGTAACTTTTAACCCTAACTTTCTTTTTTTCCCTACTTTTTGATACTTGTTCTACCATCCATTCACTCGTACTTCTTAAGTTGTTTATTGTTTTTTTTTTCCTCTGTTTCTCTTGCTTTCAGTATGCCCTATGAGTATTAAACTCTCCGAGCCTTCTTTCGTCATTATGTGATATTATTTCCATTGTCGCTTTCTGATTGCTAATATGTTTCATTGTCGGTTTTATTCTCCTTAAATCTTCTTCGGTTCTTGCATATTCTGCCAATGTTATTCTCTGCATTGGTCGATAGAATCCCATTTCTGTTGCTTCAAGTCTCTTCTTCATCTTTA
The DNA here is from genome assembly GCA_903632075.3 of Acanthosepion pharaonis. Classification (NCBI taxonomy): domain Eukaryota; kingdom Metazoa; phylum Mollusca; class Cephalopoda; order Sepiida; family Sepiidae; genus Acanthosepion; species Acanthosepion pharaonis. The sequence goes on from CAHIKZ030003216.1 coordinate 1,768,589, forward strand.
AGGAGATTGTCCAGCATTCACTGCCATAAAGGAAGAGTGAAATTACATAACTATTTATCACTTTTTCTTTATTTCTAGTTTCTTCTTCTTCTATGTGCCGTGTCTCTTCAGGGTGTAGATGATCATGGCTCTCCACAATTTCCTGTCCCTTATAGCTCTTAATACAGTTTGTCTTTTACTTATCTCTCCTAAATCTTGTTCCGCCATCCCTTTACTCACGCTCTCTAGGTAGGTTATGCGCTGTTTTTCTCTGTCTTGCCTTCAATCTGTTTTGTGAGTATCAAATTTTCCAAGCCTTCTTTCCTCATTATGTGACCTAGAGATTTCAATTGCCTCTTCCGGATGTTAAGTAAAAGTGCCCTTTTTATTTCCGTTTTCTCTAAAACTTCGTCTTTGCTCACATGTTTGGTCCATGGTATTCTCAGCATACTTCTTTGGAACCACATTTCTGTTGCTTCAAATCACTTCTTCATCTTTGAGAACATTGTCCAGCATTCACTGAAATATAGGAGGAATGATATTACGTATTCTTTTCTTTGTTTTGATTTGTTCTGTTTCGTAATACTTTGCTTAGCTTTTGGTAGGCATTTTCGCTATCCTAATGTGCCTTCGGAATTCAGTGTCGCACTTTCGGTTCTTTGTTAAGACACTTCTCTGATATTTAAATATTTGTACTTATTTGATTTTGGTGTCTCCAATTTGCTGGTTGGGCTCTTCCTCTTGCTAACAACCAGACCGTTATGCAATGTGATAAGTCCTGATCTGGCATCTCGTCTACAGTCACTTTCTCACAGACGTGCTGTGGCTTCCCTCTGTCTTTTCTACAGATATTTTCATGGCAACTGCTCTGACGAGCTATTTTCACTGGTTCCTCGATTGCATGAATTTAGGCGTACTACTAGTTTGGCATCTCGGTCCCACCCTTTCACTGTCGAAACAGTTAAATGTAACCACCTCTTCTACTCCAACAGCTTCTCCTCTCGCATTTCCCGACAGTGGAACTCCCTTCCTCCTACTTGTTCCCCTGATAGCTATAATTTTCAAATCTTCAAGTGTAATGTCAATCGACATCTTCTGATGCATTGATCCCGATACCCGTCCTTCTCTATATCCTTTCCTCAAACACACCCTCTTTACTCTTGACTTACTCTCTGTAACCTCCTGCGTGATAGTGGCACTCCCGCCTTGCTTAGGGTGAAATGCTTGAAAAAATTTCCTTCTTGATGATGAGACTTTATTCTCGTTTTCCTTCACTATCTTCTGTAGAAGTTCTTATAGTTTCCTTTCTGTGTCTGCTATCAATACTGTGTCATCTGCATACTTTATGTTACTAAGATAGTGGCCACCAAAAGAATTGCCCAGTTTTTGCAATGGACTTTTCTAGTGACGTAGAAATTATTGTGGTAATGTAGAAAATATAATTCTTTAATACTGAATCGAATGTTGCTTAGTAAAGAACATAGACAAGAATGTGCAGAATAAATATATACATATTTTCTAAGTACAAAGGAATTACAAAATTTCCTAAACATTTGACGCCAGGGGCAAACCGAATTTTATATTAAAAGTGGAATGAAATAATTGGGCAGGAAGAGTTGAATGGTTATCAGCATTATAAAAATTTATGTCACCTGGTATCTTTAAAAAATGAAGCCATGTCAAGAACGACAGAGTTGGCTTTATCGCGAGACATTCTAAAAACAGAAAGAATTCCAGTTATAAGATTTCCTATTCGTCTTTTCGGAATCGGTCAATCAAAATTCTTCTGAAGGTTTCTGCTGTCTCTTTTATGTGCACATTTGGAGCATAACAGTCGCCCTGCTTTTGTTGTATTCCGCTTCAGTGTTTTTAAGTCTCGTCTACTTTGGTGTTAAAGAATTCTTCAGAAGCTGAGAGAAATTAAATCATTTTTGTAATAAAGTATGTAAAATAAATGTGTTGGGATTATTATCGTTGGCGACTTAGAACACACTTATTTTGATACAATTATTTTAAATATTTTGGGGACTATAAAGCAGTTTGATTATTGTCAGTGTTTCTTTGCAGGCAAATTTCAAATTGCAATAAATTCGATCTTAACCGGGGCTGCTCAACGAGGCTTTTTTTCATTTCACTACAAGCAATTTAATGAAACCACTAAGGCTCAAAGTGTTACTGAGTATAAGAGAATATGAGAAAAACACTTAATAGGTGAAAATGACATGTAGACATCGTTTTCAGCATGATATTGACATACCTGACGTAGCTATTCTATTATTAATAGACTCTCCCACACATAATAAGTAGTAGTAGTAGTAGCGGTCGCCAGTTGGGCTCAGTGGTGTTGAGCGAGTCAGTCGATGTCGGACATTGAAGTATCAACCATCACAACTAGATTGCAGCGTCATTAACTCTTATTTCAAGTTCCTAACGTTTTGTACGTCGAACCTAATTTAGGACGACTTAGTGAAATACAAGCCTCCATGGTGAAAACTACTCTACAACAGATATTTATCCCGTCTCTCCACTGAGATGTGATGCGACAAAAGGTCGGGTTTACTGTGTACGCCTGGGCCAAGACCAAAAATTGTCCAGCCTCCGCAAATGTCTGTCGCGCTGGCATCGGTATGAATATCAATGCCCCGTCATTAGTGCAATGGCAGGGTACAGACGCGGGCTGTCTGATTAATTTTTTATTATATTTTTCCAGTTTTTGCATAAGGTGTTGAATATTATGCTCGAATTGAGTACTATGCTCGGAAATGTGGATAAACAGTCCGAAGTTCATATTTTCTTATTTTTGTTCAAGTACTTTTGACTATCGCAGTCATTATCCAGAACGTTGTGCTGTCTGTGTGGAGTTAGGGCTCCATTGTCTACATCCTGGTATTCTTTGGGAAGCTAGACGTTTGAAATTGTCTAGTGTGGTGTCATATTCAACAGCTATTGCTAACGTCGTCGTTTAAAGTGTAGTAGGTGATACACCCATGAGCGACTGGTCAGTTTTGTGTGTGTTCGAACCTGTGTACTAAGTAAATTATTTTCTGTCGCGGCTCGAACTAGGTGTGGGTCTAGTTCCTTTCTTTGAGACGACATGCAAGGTGGATTTCTTTTTGAAGTTAACTTCTCGGCTTTGTCTAAAGAGGCAAGACCTACAAGGCAGCAGATATTTTGAATTCAGAGACTGCACAAAATGTCATTTACTTATTTTATTTATCTATTTTATTTTTGAAATTTATTTTTTGTTTTACAAATCTATATATAAGATTAATGGGGTGTAATTGAATGAGAAAATCTAAATTATATATATACATATGTGTGAAAATATATAGAAAATAGGAAAGAACCCGTTAGGTAAACAATCCGAAGTTCTTTAGTATTTTTGTTTTTATTTTTTAAAAACAGTGCTCGATACAAAAGTAGAGCCTAAATATAATTATTTATTTAAAAATGAAACATGAGAACTTTTATGTAGCGAAGGAAACATATATTTAAATAAATAATTATATATATATATATATATATATATATATATCATAAACACTTTTACAAACTTTGGGTGCGGGTTCCTCACACCGAAACAAGGACAACAATTCTGTTCATATCTATCTATCTATCTATCTATCTATCTATCTATCTATCTATCTATCTATCTATCTATCAAGCAAAAAGATACACAGGCAGCCCGGTCTTTTATTGGCGAACTACAATTTTGCTTATTTTATCTCTGTCTCTCACCACATTTTAATAATGTCGGAAATTTAACGACTCCCCCCAAAAGTCGTGGCTTGATGAACAAAGACGAGACAAATAGAACATACTTTATATAAGAAATACATTACAAAACAAGGAAAGAATAGAGGATTGCTATTATATTTTTTATCACTTTTATATTTTTCATATATAAAAAGGAGAGCAGACTAGAGGATAATTTCTCTCTTGATACTTTTATGCTCAAATCTGTCTCGATTCTTTTAAATTCTTTGTCATCATGCCAACAAAATTGCTTTTATACATTCAGCAAATTACCCCCATATATATATATATATATATATATATATATATATATATATATATATATATATATATATATAAATGCTTATTTGTTTAGCGAATTTGCTTATATGTTTGGCAAAAAATGCTTGCTTACTTGTAAATAAGCTTTAGTAATATGTGAGAAATTTAACAACTCAGACTTCCATTGCATGTTGCCAGTTCATAACTTCGTAATATAGTTCTTTTTAATAAAATAAGCATTTCAATAATCATTTAATTGACAATGAACTTTTTAGAACTATTCATTAAGAGTGTGAAATATGATAATCTTTGATATATTATTATAGATATATCCTTTGATATTATCATAACCTATTATTAGTGAATACACGTATAAGTGTACTCCCCCACTTTTTTGACACTTGTAAATTTGTTAATTCAATTCAAATTTTGCCTCTTTTATTGGTTAGGTATAGATTCTTAGCTTCTGTGTTATATACACTCCTGATCAAAAATTTAAGACCAGTTGAAATTAAAAAAAAAAAAAAAAACTGTTTTTTCATGGAAAAATTTTAAACATTTCTTACTTAAGGTTACTAATTTTATAATCTAAAAGGTTATGTAGACAAAAAGTTGTAATCCGAACATTTTAATGAGAAATTGACGTTTTTATAAAATGAGGAGTTTTACATTTGATCAAAATTATAAGACCAGAGACAAAAATTTTACGAAATTGTACGAAAAGTGTACGAAAACATTCAACAACCAAATTTAATAATGAGTCCTACCTCAACTGGTTTTGATGACTTCTAAAATTCTTTGGGACATGTTAGAAATCAGTGTTTCCATTAAGCTGCGAGGAATATTGCTCCAGCTTCTGAAGATAGCTTCACGAAATTCATTTTTTGTTGAATATTGTTTGCCATTTCGATAAACATCTCTTGCCATCCATCCCCAAACATTTTCAATTGGGTTCAAGTCCGCTGAGCATGCAGGATGTCTCAAGGGGTGGACCCCATTTTCTTGTAGAAAGGTCAACGTCCGGTATGCAGCGTGGATTGCAGGATTATCCTGTTGGAATAACCATCCATCCTCACACAAACGATGGCCCTCCGTCACCAACGATGCTTTTTGTAGCATGCTAACATAACCAGCCGCTATCTGACGACCCTGCACCCACCTGGAGCTCCATCGTCCCTCTGTAAGAAAAGGCACCCCATGCCATTAAGGACCCTCCACCACTATGACGTGTGGAGAAAATTTCAGGAGGCATGTTTTTGTTATGCTAATATCGTTGGAAGCCATCAGGACCATCTAGATTGAATTTTTTCTCATCAGAAAACAGGACTTTCTTCCACTTCTCAATGTCCCATGTTTGGTATTCACGACCTAACCTTAAACGGTTCACTTTGTGACGTGGAAGCAGCCGAGGAATTTGTTTGCGCTTTTATTTACCATGTCTTTTGCCGTAAGTATCGTCTGATGGTTACTAGACTGCAATCAGCATCTATGGCTGCCTTAATTTGACGAGAAGAAAGTCCACTGGCTTTCACAACAACCCGTCTTCTTCTCCTACTCAATGCCGGAGAAATTTTTGGGGGCCTACCAGTAGACTTTGCGTTTTCATAATTTGCACTGTCATTTACCTTAGCTGCGATCGTCGCTGTGACAAACCTTGATTATGGAAATCCAGAATTCGAGCACGCTCAACTCCGGTAAGTTTGCTTGCTTTAGGCATGGTGACACATTTACACATTTAACTGAACTAAAAACATTGGAATTACCCTAGATCTAACAATTTATATCCCCTGGTCTTATAATTTTGATCTAGTGTAAAACGTCTCATTTTATAAAAATGTCCATTTCTGAATAAATTGAACGGATTATAACTTTTTGTCTACATAACCATTTAGATTATAGAATTAGTAACCTTAAGTGAGAAAAAGTTTATAATGTATCCATGACAAACAGTCTCTTATAAAAAATTTTCAAGTGGTCTTAAATTTTGGATCAGGAGTGTATATGCTATTACATTTATTGTTTCCTAAAATTTTATTTTTTATCCTTGTTAAGATATTTAAAGTATAGGTTATACCAATTAAAAATGACATTACTCATTCTTTTGTCATTTGTATTTATTTTCGTGACACTACTTTTTATTATTTATTCATAATTGTGTTGTCTCCATTTATGTTTGCATGATTAAAAAAAAAAAAGAAGGATACTTTTGTGGTTTGGTTTGTTTTGTTTTTGGTTTATTTTGTTTTACGGCATATCAACCTCAATGGGTTATTTAATGCCGACAACATTTTTAGGATAGATTCGTATGAATAGAATATGTATTTTTTGCTTTAGATTGGTTTGCTTTATTTTGTTTTACGGCATATCAACCCCAATGGGTTATTTAATGCCGACAAGAGTTTTATTGCTGGTAATA
>CAHIKZ030003216.1:1780000-1825000 GCA_903632075.3 Acanthosepion pharaonis
TCCGCAGGTTTTGAATACAGAGTTTTCCTTCTCCTAGACCAGTTGCCATCCAAGTCTGTCCTACTATTTACCCATAGATTGAGGGAGAAGAAGAGGATTCATACCTTTCCGAAGAGTCTTAGCGCGTAAGTGAATGTAATGGATTCGATTGAAATTCGAACTCAGCTCTCTGATTCCTCAATCCAAGCCGCTATATTGTTGCGACCGGAACTTTAGGCGATGTTAATTGTCGGTCTATATCTGATTCTCCTTTTCTCTCTCTTTTCTCCGTCTTCATATATATATATATATATATATATATATATATATATATATATATATATATATATATATATATATATATATGTGTGTGTGTGTAATGTATTGTATATATATATAAAAAGTGTAATGTATTGATCGCCCTATCATATAAGAAGTGACAGTAATTTGGCTAGGCAAAATGCCCAGATACATTTTTTTGTTTGGATCGGCTGAAACTTCCGTTTAATTCAAAGTCTTTATTTCTTGGATTTCTCTGGTTAAAGTCAATCTGGCATCAGGCCACTTTTAAGGAGTCCTTAATAAGAATACATCTGATTATTATTTTTTTTTGCTTCTACGAATACACTTTGGTCTCGTCGTTGATATCTTGTAATATTTTTCTGACTTCCCGTGTCGAAATATTTTATAATAAGTGAACGATATCTGAACACTAACACGCACACTCAACCCGATACACACTATATACATACATATATATATATTCTTAAATAAATATACATACATATATATATTCTTAAATATACATACATACATTTATATATTCTTAAATATACATACATACATATATACATTCTTAAATATACATACATATATATATTCTTAAATATACATACATACATATATATTCTTAAAACAGGGAACATTTTATTAATCATAAAGTCGGATACAAAATTATTGTCTCGATTAAAAATAGACATTTTAGATAGACCTTTCGTCCGACGCTTCGTCAGAAGAAAAATCGTCGGAATTAAGAAAAATAACTGAAAGGAAAAAAACTCCTTTCAATAGAATTAAGAGAGACAAGTGCGAGTGGAAGGAAAGAAAATTAAAGTTGCCCAGAATAAGGCAAAGACTCACCGAAGGGTGCCAGTTTATGTTTCAGCTCTCTCTGCACGAGACGTGTTGATAACAACCGCCTCGAAGATGTTAAGATTGTGTTTCGTCCGAGCCCTGTGCAGCGTAGAGAAGAACTCTGCTGAATAATTGGACTCAAAAGTGACAGAACTCAATAAATGCTTCCCGATGGCAAACTCATGCACCTGTGAGTGCCTGGATGCTATTGAAGCATGTCTATGTACATACAGCCGTTGAATAGTCTTACCCACATAGCTGCACATCGACGCATAAAACAATAAATAACAGAGCTTTGTTGATTGGTTGACATGACATCCTTACGAATAAAGCAGAAAGCACTCCTAGTAGCAAAGATCTTCCGTATTACTACAAAATTGAAGCAGTGCATAACAATTGATGAAATTTTATCCGTGTATGATTGACTATAAGAATCAATCCAAGGTAATCTCATGTAGACATGACAGTTAAGTGGACCAAATGCTTTAATTTCATTAAACTTAGAAATTTTAAATCTAATGTTTGTTTTAATAACACCTTCCGGATAGAAGTTTGAACTTTGAGTATATCATCAATGCACGATAGGTAAGTATTTTGACAAAGTTAATTTTCCTAGATTTAGGAGCAAAAGAGTACCAACTGAGATACAACCCAGTAAAAGTGGGCTTCCTATATACGCTGGTGAGGAAGGAAGTGGAAGTTTTCTCAACTATCACGTCCAGGAAAGGTAATATTATTCTCCACCTCCATTGTAAAATATAAAGAGCGATGGAGACTATGTAGATGTTGAAAAAAATCTTGTCTGCCTCATTATGCGATGAAAAAGATGTAACAGTGTCCTCAACATAACGGAAATAGCAGAATGGTTTAGGGACCTTATCAAACAATTTCCTCTCATGAAACCCTACAGAAATATGGCTAATGACAGGTCCTAAAGAACTACCCATCACTATCCCATCAATCTGTTGATACATGTTATTATCAAAGCTGAAAGAGACATAGTAGTCATCTCCATCAGCTCTACAAAGACACTCCCAGGAAAATATGGAGGCTTTAAGGAGCCACAATACAAATAGCCAGCACAAATACCAATAGTCTCGTCAAGAGGAACATTCATGAACAAAAGACTCGAGAAATTCCGTGTCAACAGTACGTTGCAATTTATATATATCAGACGTAAGCTGGGACGATTTTGGAATACAATACAATAATCAAAATAAAATCAAGAACTTCAACCAACCACTTGACCAACTCATGCTGGGAAGAGCTCACTATAGACAAAACGAACTGAAGTGGAACATTCATCTTATGTACTTTCAGCAGACCATACATCCTAGGACGTTGGACGTCATATACCTGCTTTGAGAGGAACATGCTTTTACGAAATTCAAGTCATGTTACCGGTGAGAAATAATATGTATATTTATTAATATATACTTAATAGCTCTGTTATTACATCAAGCACTCAATGTGAGACATCACACACACACACACACACACACACACACACACACACACACACACACACACACACACACACATATATATATTATGTTATTCACAGACAGTACTGTTTCGCTGTATCACAGCTCCCCAGTGTGACTAGACAACCGAATGCCTTAAGCCCGGATCGAAACCCAACCGATTTGGTGTAAGTCAGAATTTGTAAAACGAGCCATCTTCACTCGACAGAACGAATCAGCCAAATCTAGCGTATTGTTTTTACAATCGTAAAGAAACGCCAAGCAGATAGTTTAAAGATATGCTATATTTATAGACGAAAGTGTTCAATATCAGGGATAGAGCCTATGTTAATATAAAAGTGAACACTTTGGTCAAAACCGAGCGGCGACAGTCGGTTTCATGCTTGAACGCAATCTTCAGATGTAACCTCAGTGTAACCTCAGTGTTCACACACACAAATATACATACGCATATATATATATATATATATATATATATATATATATATATATATATATATGAACGATCTGTTCACCGCAAACAATGCAATAAAACGACTATGACACAAGGGGTTACTGCGTATGGAAGAGTGTGAGAAAAAGGAATGCATTATTAAGGAGAGGAACAAAAAAAAAAGGCAGGAATTAAGAAGGCAGAAGATAACGAATGCCATTGCATTCAAATCTTTGAAGATCAAAGTTGACTGGAAATCAAGTGTCAGGAAGAGATTTCCACAAGCGAGAAGTGTGAGGAAGGAACTTTTAGCATAGAACTTACAGTTACATCTAGGAATTTGAACTGTAAAATGATGAAAGTTAGTTTGGAGTAATAGACAATAAAAAAAAGAATGAGACAGAAGCAATAAAAATCATGTGCCGTGATCAAAGGATTGGTGATTCTCACACTGTGGTCATTAACATCCACTGGATTTAGCCCAGATAAAAAAAAAGACAAAAAGCAAAGAATATATTCAATAACAAATAGCAAAGAAGGTTGGTCATGTCGTACGAATGTCTGAGTACCGCTTAACTAAAGTACTCTTATACAGTCTGCTATAGGATGGTGCACGTAACCACTTCTTGTTTGTGCCGTGTCCCTTCATGATGTTGGCGATCATGACCCGTCACATCTTCCTGTTCCTTGTAACTCTTAATAAGTTTTGTCTTTTTGCTATTCCTTCCAAACCCTGTTCTGCCATCCATTTACTCAAGCTCATCAAGTATGTTACGCGCTGCTTTCCTCTGTTCCTCTTTTCATCAATCTGTTTCGTGCGTATCAGATTTTCCAAGCCTTCTTTCCTCATTACGTTCCCCAGAAATTTCGACTGCCTCTTTCTGATGTTATGTATGAGTTTTCTTTTTGTTTCCATTTTCTCAAAAACCTCGTTGTGTTGGAATTTTTGGGGACACTGATGTACTAGTGAGCCAGTCAAAAAGAGCTGACTCATTTTATAGTTCACCAATAGAAGGATTAACCAGTCAGAAGGCTCAAAATATTCAATGCGACGTGTATGAAGACAGCCATGTTTTTTTCTCCGAATATTCATTGCCAACCTCTGATATCGAAGACTGAAGATTTACGGAAGAGCTGCTGGTGGTATTAGTGATATAGTCAGATCCAGTAGAGTGTCTGGAATCGTGAGTATCTTTAACGTTGTTTTATTGAACAGATTGCGTACTGCGCTGTATTCTATATTCATAGACTATGGTGAACATGGTCAACACGTTGTTGCTCACATGCTCGACGGATGGTATCCTCAGCATCCTTCTGTAGAACCACATGTTGCTTCAAATCTCTTCTTCATCTTTGGGAGATTGTCCAGCATTAGCTGTCATAAAGGAATACAGATATTACGTAACAGTTCAGTACTCTTTTCTTTGTTGCTAACGAAATTTTTCTCTCTCTTAATACTCTGCTTAGCTTTTGGAAGGCATCTTTAGCCATCTCAGTACGTCTTCGGACCTGAATGTTCACTTCCCAGATATTTAAATTTCTGTACCTGTTTGATTTTTGTATTCCCGACCTTTAATTTGCACTTTGAGCTCATCCTTTTGTTGATAACTATGCATTCTGTCTTCTTGAAGTTTATATTTAGTCCTTTCTTTTCGTTTTCCTTAGCTACCTTTTATAGGAGACTAGCAGCATGTCCCGGCGTTGCCTGTGCTTGATTCAAAAATCGTACGACTCATACAGCAATCGCTATCACTTGACTTAAAATATTTTTGCCCTTCCTTGCCTTTAAAGGAGTGCCCTTTGCCGTGCTGATGTTGCTACATGCCTTACTTCTTGCCTGTTTCACACGGCGAATTTTTTCTAAGCTCTATACTAAACATTAAATCTGTTACGAAAAAAGAACTAAACAAAATAAACACAAAACGATCAGCTTTAAAAAAGGACTCGTAACTGGAAAAACCGAATGAAAAAAGAATGTTAACAACAAATACTTTTTCACACCCAACAAAGTTCAGCAGAATCAGAATCAACGTTGAGTTTAAGCAAGCGAATGAGCCAATTGGAGTAAAGTGCCATGCAGATTTAAATTTTTCCCACTTGTGACGAATGCAGCTATCAATTGTTTTGCATGCTAGCATGCCAGTTAACATTCGCGTCAGTCAGCTGTTGGCTCACACGCTGGCCAATAGAATCTTCCTGCCTATTCGTGTCAGGCAGCTTCTACATGAAAACTGCCGTAGAAGCATGAAAAGATCGATTATTTCAACTATCAATGGGAGTTGGGAAATGCAAAGTCAGTCTTGGCCTTCCCGCTAACTTGGAGCATGTGCATGTAAATTCTGATGCAAATCCGTCGAAAATTGCGGCCGTGCATTCGTCAAACACACACACAGACACACACAACATCCTGCCTTTTATAGATAGAGATTCTGTACTACTCAGATATAAAAACAAATTGAAGTACAATCTAAAATCTGTCACTGTACCTCTTATTCTTTTGAAACTCTAGCTGCTGACCTTAGAAAATGGAGGACAGTCTTCTATGAAGATATAAAGAACTTCGAAAAATCTCGTTTGTTCTGTCTTCGTTATCTAAGATCTAACACCAAGATTCGATCAAACTTTCTGTTGTATCCTTAAAGAGGTTACAAACTGTCAAAGGTGGTACTCGAGTGAACGAACAGCAACACGTGCGTTGATGAAAGAAGAGAGGTTTATTGTAAAAGAGAATACACTACTGAAAAACAGGGAATCGGGTGGCAAGCTAGTAATTCCCGAATCAAGGATATCTACCAACCGCCCCACGCGGTCAGATGTGGCACAAGGCCGAATTTAATGTGGGGTATCCGACCCTGTATGCTCAGCCAAAAAATTACGCGTATAAAACGGGGTCTGGTTGCTGTTTCTCGAGACGAGATTCTGCCCTTTGACATAGCCTTGTCTAGGGATCCTCTCTGCCCGGAAGCAGAGAGTTTGATCAGCACAGCTAGAGACGAATCTCTAACTAATTGCCGAAGCAAGGATATTTACCCCACCCTCTTCCCGCGTTGCAGGATGTGGCACAAGGCCGTTTTTAATGCAGGGTTAAAACCGCGCCCGTAAGCTCAGGCAAAAATTCCCGGTAGACCCCTTAAAAAACGGGATCGGGTAGCTGTCTACAACGCCAGACGAGACACCGCCATTCGGCGTAGCCTCGTCTGAGTTCGACCAGCACAGCTGGAAACGAATCTCCAACTAATTGCCAAAGCAAGGATATTTAACTTACCCACTGCGCATAGCCTCGTCTGGATTCGACCAGCTCAACTGGAGACGAATCTCCAACTCACTGCCGAAGTAAGGTTATTTACGTTACATCCACGCGAGTCAGGATGTGGCGCAAGGCCGTTTTTAATGCGGGGAAAAACCCGAGACCCTAGGTTCGGGCAAAATTTCCCCGTAGACCCCGTATACACGGGGTCGGGTAGCTGTCTACCAGCCCAAACGAGACTCTGCTCTTCAGTATAACCTCGTCCAGGTTCCTCTCTATCCAAAGGCAGTGAGTTCGACTAGCATTGTTGGAGATGAATATCCAACTAATTGCCGAAGTAAGGTTATTTACGCTACCTCCCCGCAAGTCAGGATGTGGCACAAGGCCGTTTTTAATGCGGGGAAAAATCGAGCCCGTAGACTCGAGCAAAAATTCACCATAGAACCCGTAGCTGTCTACCTCCCCAGACGAGACTCTGCCCTTTGTCTTAGCCTCGTCTGGGTTCCTCTCTGCCCGAAGAGTTCGACTAGCTTAGCTGGAGACGAATCTCCAACTAAGTCCATATATATCGTCAGTCCATATAGTCGATAGGGAGTGTGGGACATTCCATTACAACACTTCGTGTCTGCTCTATTCAAAATCTGACCTAAATGCGGCTTAATGTGCAACAGTTGAACTGAAGTGCCATTTAAGGCATAAACAGAAAAAAAAAAAAAAAGAAATAGAAAGATTATTCCACTAAAAACAACGTTTAAGTAATAAAATCACACGGGTTAATAAAAAAAAAATATAACGTCTTTAAAAATTACTTTGTTTACGTTAGGATATGATACTGAGCAGATATGAATGTTTCGAGAGTCTGAGAAAGATCTGTAAGGCACTATTCAACTCGTCGATGCAATCTGAGGCTGAAACTGTCTAAAGCACATCGGAACTAACGACGGTTCCTCCTGCAAAAGGGGTCACAGGTTCGAATCCTACTTGCGTGCCCATACTATTCTTTAATAAAATTTCTAGAATGATAAAGTTGGTAGACGAAAATAAATAAATATACTGTTCAATAAGTGTTGTAACCTAGGAAGGTTACTGAATAGAATAATCACACAAAGGTTGGTAATGAACGATAATACTTAGGACTAGAACAACTAATATAAGATACGCCACCGGCGAGTAGAAGTAGTAGTCAACTGCTAGATGTAAGTCAAGTAAATTCCACAATAAATCTCTAACTGCAGGATATCTACCAACCGCCCCACGCAGTCAGATGTGGCACAAGGGCGAAATTTAATGTGGCATATCGGAGCCCGTAGGCTCGGCCAAAAATTCCCCGTAGACCCCGTATAAAACGAGGTCGGGTAACAGGTGTTTGCCGAGACGAGACTCTGCCCTTCGACATAGCCTAGTCTGGGGATCATCTCTGCTCGGAGGCAGAAAGTTTGAACAATACAGCTGGAGGCGAATCTCCGACTGCAGCATATCTACCAACCGCCCCACGCGGTCAGGTGTGGTACAAGGTCGAATTTAATGTGGCATATCCAAGCACGTAGCCTCGGCCCAAAATTCCCCGTAGATCCCGTATAAAAAGGGGCCCGGTAGCTGCTTCTCGAGACAAGACTCTGCCCTTTGACATAGCTTAGTCTGGGGATCATCTCTGCTCGGAGGCAGAGAGTTTGACCAGCACAGCTGGAGATGAATCTCCGACTTCAGACCACCATTCAGTATTTACTACTGTATTTATGTGAATGGGGGCATACACATATCGCCCGTAGGTATGCTACAATAATAAGTAAAATACTCAAACTATTAAATATATATATATATATATATATATATATATATATATATATTAAATCCTTTCACCCCTAGCAAGGCGGTAATGCCTCTAGGGCGCAGGGGCTTACAAGGAGTGAAAGTAAGAGAAAAGATTGAGTTTATGGAGGATTAAGGAAAGGAAAAAAGATGAACGGGATTTAAACAGATAGAAGATGGCGATTGAAGTTGCATTTAAATTTTTGAAGATTGTAATTATCACGGAAGAAAGTGAATTCCACAGGCGGGAAGTGCGAGAAAAGAAGCTGTTGGAGTAGAAGGGTCGGTTGCATTTAACTATATCAACAGTAAAAATGGCGGGACCTAGATGCCAATCTAGTAGCACGCTTAAATTCATGCATTTGGGGCACCACGTAAAAATGTTCGTCAGAGCAATTGCCAGGAAAAGATTTGTAGAAAAAAAAAAAACAAAAAAAAAAAACAGAGTTGAACCACGTCACGTGGGTGAGAGAGTTACTGAAGTCGAGATGCCAAGTTAGGATCGATTATATTGCAGATCCTTTTTTGTATTTTGTCAAGAACCCCGAGATTAATAGCAGGAACCCCAGATTAAATATAGCAGCAGTATTTAATGCACAGACGAATGGTAGATGCAGCTATCGATTCGAAGTAGCCACTACACTTCAAGTCAGCTAAAAACGTGTATATATATATATATATATATATATATATATACATATATATATATGAAGAGATACGAATCCGGGGTTTATGATAAGAATGCGAACGTTCTAACCACTCGGCCACGTGCCCATGTATATATATATATATATATATATATATATATATATTACCCAAGCCTTGTGAGTGAAATTGTGTAGACGGAACCCTTGGGGAACGTCGATAGCTGTGCTAGCACGAAGTCACAAGTCATCGTAGCCGAGACCTTGAGCGTGCTGGCCTTGTTCAAATTTTTAATCATGCTAGATAACACGCTCTTTTCCAGAAACTGTAATTAATGTCTGATCAGTATAATTGCAATATAAACCACAGGTAGGCCCTGTGGGTGTTGAATAAATACAAAATGCGCCTGAGCTAGCTTCTGCAATAGGGATTGGCTAACCACCCTAGTAGACAGGTATCATCTAGTACGAGTGACCAGCTATACACACACAGACATATATATATATATATATATATATATATATATATATATATATATATATATATATATATATCATATTCCTTCATATGCATATTACCATATAAAGATATATAGGAATTAAAAAAAAATTCTTCTTCTTCAGAGATAAACATATTAAACGATTTAACGAGTTTGTGTAGAAGGATGAGAGAACAAAAACAAATTGTAATGGTAAAATGTGAAAAGATGATTTAAATAATAAAAGATACGATGTTCTGAAGGAACATCAAAGTAGTACAACTATATGCTTACAACCATCAGATTGTAATACCTATCACCGGCTTGTAAAATAATCTATTTTGCTTAATTAACCTAAAGCCTATTTACCATCACAAACTTGTAAAATCTATTTCAATTAATTAACCTAAATCCAATTGATTATCACTAACTTGTAAAATCTAAATTACCAGATTAACCTAAAGACTATCTACCATCACAAACTTGTAAAATCTATTTAAATTAATTAAGTTAAAACCAATTGATTATCACTAACTTGTAAAATCTATTTTACTTAATTAACCTAAAGCCTATTTACCATCCCTGACTTGTAATCTATTTTGCTCAATTTTACGAGGTCCGATCAAAAAGTATCGGTACTTATTACATAAAAAGAAAACTACATCACATATCAATTCGGTATTTAATCTCCTTCAAAGTAGTCACCTTCTGACGCTACATACTTTATCCAGCGTCGTTTCCATTGATGGAAAAATCCCTTGAACTGATTTTTCGGAATAGCGAGCATCTTTTTGTTGTATTTTCTTGGATTTTCCTCGACGTCTTGAAAACTTGTTCCTTTGATTTGATTTTTGGAAAGAGGAAAAACACGTAAAGGGTTAAATCTGGAGAATATGGTTGTTGTTAGATCTAGAGAATGTGCTTGGCCAAAAACTATTTGATGCAAATTCTCTGTACAATTTTCTCTGCCATAGTTACTGATGTAACCTCTGTGGTAGGGTGAGGCGACTACATTCTTTCCTTCTAAGCACTGTTATAAACAAAGGAAGTGAGCGAGAAAGTTATGGCTTAGTATGAATGCACAACAGAGTTCAAAGGTAATCTGTGCCGAGCGGCTTCACTCGGCGTATTTTAGCTCCGTTACCATAGAAACTGTTCCGATGCTTTTTTTGATCAAACTCAAGCAAAAGTCTATCTACCATAACTAAAGAGTATTAACATCATCGGCTTGTAAATCTGTTTTACTTAATTAACCTAAACACTATCCACTATCGCTGACTTGTAAAATCTATTTTAATTAATTAACCTAAAGACTATCTACCATTAGTGTATTGTAAAGTCTATTTTACTTAGTTAACCGAAACATTATCTACCATCACAAACTTGTAAAATCTATTTTAGTTAATTAACTTAAAGCCTATCTACCATCACTGACTTGTAAACTCTCTTTTGCTTCATTAACCTAAAGCCTATTTACAATCACGGACTTGTAAAATCTATTTCAATTAATTAACCTAAATCCAATTGATTATCATTGATTTGTAACACTTCTATCTATCTGAATTCTAAAATATATTTTACTTAATAAACCTATTTTTGTTAATTTACCTAAATTGATTTTATTCATCGCAGACTAGTAAAATCTCCTTACCGTAATATAACATGACTGTTTTTAAAACAGTGAATTTTATAATTGATTAAAACAAAATTTTTATTTGACATTGCAGCAATTTGTGTGTGGCGTTGAGACCTGATAATTTTTCTTTTAAAATGTAACCAGCTTCTTTGCTTTTGTTCCGTAACCTTGTTATTATGCAAGGAACTTCTCTTGTCGACATTTTTTTCTTTTGAGGGCGGCCATTAATCATATTCCTGTCGTTTGTCATGCATCACACGTGCCCAAGTCATTCAAACATGGTTACCAATGGATGATGGAAGACCAAGACTATCAAGACCATAAACATTTTTACAATAGATTGAAAATAAATGGTGAGAAAAAAGGTGAAAGATTGCATTTATGCAAAACGTCGTATCACAGGCATATGTCAGCATTTTCATTCACTCTTATGGTTATGTGTAGAATAAGAAAACAAATACTTGTGGTAAGAAAGTAAATTTATTTTTAAATCATTTCATCCTAAGCAAGGCAATAAAGCCAGTAAAATGCAAGTGTTAGAGAATATGATAAAAAAAAAACTATTAAGGAGAGAGAATAACAAAAGAACAAGAGTTAAGTCGACAAAAAATAACGACTGACATTACATTTAAATTTTTGCAGATCAAAGCTGACGGGGAAGCAATAAGCCTGAAAAGAGTTCCACAAGCAAGAAGTACGAGAGAAGAAACTGTTAGCATAGAACTTACGGTTACATGTAGCCATTTCAACTATAAAAGGATAAGACTTTACAGCCAGTCTCATACTGCGCTTAATTTAATAAATTATGTGTACCATAGCGGAAAGAACAATTACCATGAAAGTATTTACAGAAAAGACACAGAGGAGCTGCTTTACGGCGGTGTGAAAGTGACTGAAGCCGAGATGCTAGGTCAGGATCAATAACATTGCAGATTCTTTGTATTTTATAAGGGATTTCTAAATATATAAGCACCAGACCAGATGTAGCAGCAATATTCAACGCAAGGAAGAATGATAGACTTATAAATATGTAAGTTTTTGCCGAGAAAGATGACTAGCAAAACACTGTGATCCAACTTTCCTAGCTAGAGATGTAGCAATTGATTCAATAAGATTGATTTTTAGAATAAGAAAGAGACAGTTAATATTTTTGGGACGCTTAATGAGAAAAGATTGGATATTTGACATTCACAGGACATATCGAAAGCAAAAGGGAGGGAGACAGTGGGCCTCCTATCAATAATATTATAGCTACTTCTTTGGATTTCATCAATGATCTCTAAATATATAGCAGGAGCAGCAGACCAGATGTGGCAGCCATATTCAAAGCAAGGACGAATGGTAAATATATAAATATGTAAGATAGGTCCGGACAAGACAAAAATGTGTAGCAGAGTGAATCAAATTTTCTAGCAGTAGACCTAGCAATTGATTCAGTATTATTGGTCAACTTCATGTTTATGGAAAACATGAGACCACTTCGTTCCAGCAGAAAACTTTAATAAGAGAAAGGGCATTGAGTCACTCTCCTGGAGATTAGCATCAGCCATGCTTAAGAAAGGTAAAAAAATGTTCTCTCAAAATTAAATTAAAAGAAAACAGTTTCGTTTTGGAGGCATTAAAATTAACAAGCCATCCCTCCTTCAAATATTAATAATAGATTCCTTAAAATAAAATCGGAGTTATATTTTAATGTCGACTGCTATACATAGGTAACTGTGTGAATAAAAAACGGAATCCTCTTCCAACTTCCTACCGCCTGGTCAAAGGCAATTCTGAGTTTCCATTCTCGTTCGCCTCGATAGACACCAAAACTGGGAAAGTTCCATTACACGTTCACAAGGTAACGAAATATACAAATAAACGTCACAGCAAAAATTGAAAACCCAAAGATTTTTAATATATTTAGGTGTTTTATTTAGGGGTTAACTTGCTCAGTCTGGGTGTGTAGGTAGATGACAATTGGGACAATTTGTGCCAATTGTTCCCTTCTATCAATTCTCTGTCTATCTCAAAATCTCGGCGTGTGGCTGGCAACACGAACGGGAGGTATCAGAACTACCTGATGGACAGTCTGTTCTCCGTCAAAGGGAGACTAGAACAAACTTCCTCGATCACAACCGTGAATGTAGACCAGCAAGCGAAAATCACCAGTGTCCGGTTTTGTTGCCACTTGACACCAAATATTTTTTTTTTACTTATTTATCCTTTTCTTCCTTTTCGGTTGAGTAAAATCACACTTTTCCATTCTCCGTGGGTCTTACTGTCACAACTGGGTACAAAAGCAATCAACTCTAAGTAACGATGTGCTGATAGCGTTACAGTTATCGGTACGGAAATTAAAATCAGCGATTTGAGTTCAAATTTCAGCTAAGCCTATTGCATTCACTTTCGCACAAATGTCTTTTGGAAAAGCATGAAGCCATCGCCACTAATGTGTTAAATAGCTGGGCTTTCTACAACCAGTCTAGGAAAAAAGAACATTTTGAATTCAAAACGTAGGTAAGATGAAACCACTCCTAAGAACGAATTGCAATTCACAGGTAATAACAAAAAGGAATACGTGGAGAGCCGTGATCACCTACGTCCGGAAGGAACATGGCATTATAGAGCGCGCAGCAGAATTAGTTCCGAAATAGGACAAGAACAATGCTGTTTCGTTAAAGACTTTGGAACAAGGAATGTGATATTTTATGAACAGGAGGACATCAGAGGGAGCAATACAAATGCAAAAGGATGTATGCCTATGTTTTATAGATTATGTAAATTTTATAAAGTACTTCCCAAAGAATTGTTGGAACTGCTAGGTAAGCTTGACATATGTGGGAAAGATATTAGAATAATCAAGCCTTTATACTAGCAGCAAACCGCTTTCGTATTTTGTATTTTTGCATATTTACTGAACTCATTGTCTTTACATGCGTAAAGACAATGAGTTCAGTAAATATGCAAAAATACAAAGGGGTGTAAGACAAGGATGTGTCTTCTTATCGGACTTATTCAACCTATACAGTGAGGCAATTCTGAGAAAATTAAAAGTCCTACCAGGATAAATATATTACGGTCACAATCTTAATAACATAAGATAATGCAGATGACACAGTATCGATGTCAGGAACTACGGGAACTCCTACAGAAGGTAATGAAGGATAGTGAGAAGAAAGGACTAAACATCAAGACAGAAGGTACGGTTGTTAGCGAAAGGAACATCACAAAATGCAAATAACAAATTGGAGATACCAAAATCAAGCAATTTAAATATCTGGGAAGTGTTTTAGCCTTTCTCGTCTTTGAAGCTCTTTGTAAAATTTTTTATCTATCCTAAACATTGTACTGCCAAGCATTTACTCAATATTGTTAGCTAGGCTATGCGCTGCTTTTCTCTGTTCTTCTTGCCTTCAAGATGTTCTAAGTGTGTCATATTTTCCAAGCTCTCTTTTCTCATTACGTGCTCTAGACATTTTATCTGTTTTTTTTTCTGATGCTATTTTTGTTGGATTCGAACAAGTGTTTTTTTTCTGTTTTTGTTTTAAATGTAGAAATTGTCCAAATATTTGTTGATTTCGAACTCTTTCGTCTAATCTATAAGGCATTTTCAAATATTTTAGTTACACTACTATAATAAATGATGTGTAAGTGCGACTGTAGAAACTCAAAAAGTTGCTGATTCGAGGTTTTCATGCTTGCAGAACTGTCCACAGTTCCTGTCTATTCTTGTTAACGTAATGAGATTTCGATTAGATTCATTTCATTATCAAGAAAGAAAGACACTAATTGAAATCTAAACAGGCATTCTAAAAAGAATTTACATTTGTAAAATCTACAGAACACTGCGGTCACGTGATACTGCTTAGAGAACATAACCCATCAAAAGACGTCACCCTCTCACGTGGCAACAAAAATATTAAAAAAAAACTCAACATTCAAAATCATACCAAAGATGTAAATTATCACGAAGACTTTGAATTTCATGGAATTTCTTCCAATCTTGATAATAACTGAAGCCAATTGAAAGCCCGGAAAGCTAATCAAGACCTGTAAACATTTCCCTTATAACATCTACAACACCAGGATGCAAAAAAAGAAAGAAAGAAATAAAGAAAAATTAATAAGAGAAACTTATTAAACATTTAACAGACGTAACATGTTTGTTGTCTTTAATAAATTTTGTTTAAATTTAAATAGACATCTGCTACCGAGATAAAACCAACATACACACGCATAAACACACCCACAGACACATATATACACACATATATATACACACACAAACACATATACACGCACAAACACATATACATATATACACACATATACACGCACACACATACACACATATATACGCATGTACACACACATACACACACACATAAATATATATATATATATATATAGAGAGAGATATATATAGAGATATTATTTTATATATATATATATATATATATATATATATATATATATATATATATATGTGTGTATGTATGTATGTGCATGTGTATGTACACGTATGTCTGGGTGTGTGTGTGAGTACATGCCTAAGTGTATGTACCTACTTGTATTGTTTTTTTTGTGTGTATTAGTATGTGTTTTAAACATAGGAATATTTGGTCCTTGCTAAATAAGACAATCTTTATATTCACCTTCATATATTTATATTTGATTCCTAACCTGGAGTCTATACTAATTTTCTCAATTACAAAGCGGCCCTTTAAGTAAACTCAATTTTATTTTCCTTAGTCCCATCTCTCTCCCCCACCTCTTCTCTTTCTTTTTCCCCTCTACCTCCTATCCTAACTTCTAATTGTCTGTGATGTATGTATGTCACCACGAAATGTATCTTTATGCATTAGACATCCGTCGACTTTCTTTTTTCTCCTCTTTTTAAATTCCCCACCCCACCCACATCTCCTAAAATTTCTCTGTTAGGTTTCATGTCCTCCTCCCCATACTTACTCTTTCTCTAAATTCGTTTTTGATTTCCGGAGTTGTTTTTTCTGTTTTCATTTTGAATTTGTAGGTCTGATGATTTGGATCGTATTTACGATTCCAATGGAATAAATTATGACCATGGAATATTAGTGTTTAAGCCTTTTTATTATATATATATATATATATATATATATATATATATATATATACACACATATATCCCCCTACAGAACTAAAGTGTTAGTCCAACCAACAAAAAGCCTACAAGGTGAACAAATGAAAACTGAAAAACAAGAAAAATAATAGCAACAAAAACAAAGAAAACTTATGCAAGAACAGAAAAATAAACAAAGAAAAATAAAAGGAAAACACCAAAAGGCAGACCCCAACCTAAAGAGTAACTAACAATTTCTCGATGCCTAGATTATTAAGACAGTGCAAAAACGATTCAAGCTCGAACCGCTACTTAAGATTCACTCTCCCGCGATTGTCATGCGAACAGAATGATCGCCGGAGCGGAAAACTTAAGTATATATATATATTAATTAGTAGGAGGATTTGATAATTATATTTAATTAATTCATTGAGTCTGTGTTTATCATCATAAATGCGCACTGCTGATGAGTCCCAATTATAGGACAAAACGGCCGTCCAGTGCTTCCTCTATTCCTGTTGAGGTTTCTATCAGACTCAATGAATTAATTAAATATATATATATATATATATATAAAAAATGGATGTTTATTAATCCGACAGATTTTTGTTACTTTAAAGGTTATTTTTAATGGATACTCATATTAAACAATATATTTATTTATTTTCACCTACCGGCCTGAATGTTCGCGAAAACTTATTAAAGAAAAATTTTTGCTCTTTGGCAGAAATCGAGCCTGCCTCCCTGTATCCATAATATATTGTTTAATGAATAAATGGGGCGCCTACTCAAATACGAGTATCCACTAGAAAATGATGTTTAAAGTGATATATATATATATATATATATATATATATATATATATATATATATATATATGTTTAAAGTGATATATATATATATATATATATATATATATATATATATATATATATATATATATATATATTTCTATTCTACATAGTGCTCACTCGGTATACCATCTTAAAGTCCTCGAGGCGTTGTATAGCAAATTTAGAAGTGCTTGCAACACAGCGAAAGTAGAAACAACCTGCGTCTACACAGCATTGGACAATAAAACAAGACTTTTAAGAATTCTTCACAGTTAAAAACCACCCTGGGATTTCTTGAAGATTATTAATGTGTCTAAATTGTGTTTGTATATCGCCAATAAATACATTTTGAAAACGTATTGGTCGGAAGAATCCTAAAGATATAAAAAAATGAAGTTTATTTTGTTCAAATCTATGTTTTATTTGTTTCTGTGGTATATATATATATATATATATATATATATATATATATATATATATATATATATATATATATTGTCTTTCAGGTTATCAGAAATCTTGCCAAAGAGAGCTCCATAGATCACTAGAGGTATGATATTAAATAGATAATGAAAAGTTCAAATGCCTTATCTGATAGACCAGCTCAAGTGTTTCGCATCGAAAAGTTCACCAGAGGCGAGGGAGTTGTAATTATTTTGTGATTGTTTAATGATATATATATATTTATATATATATATATATATATATATATATATATATATATATATATAATATATATATATGACCGACTACCTGACGTATAAAAATTCATGAAATTGATAGTAGTGGTTGCTCAATATATAGTGGAAAGTCATCAAGACAATTATATTAACGCTTTGCTATTAAATATGGAATAAAGCAATTTTTCTCCGGTATGCCTTTGTAGTATACTCATGTAAGAGTTGTTGACTTCATACATTTATTTATATATATATATATATATATATATATATATATATATATATATATATATATAGTAAGGTAAAAGTTGCGCACCATAGGGTAATTTATTAATAATAATAATATTTATTAAAAAATATAATTACGCATCAAATTTTTACTAGTTATTTAATTTTTATACTTGCTATTCAGAATATCCTTCCTTTTCAAAACTCATTTCAATTCTATTGCTGCACGATTCATCAACACGATTTACGATTCATCGATTTACTGCATTCATATCTAATTTTTTTTCCTCAATATGTTTCGAATGCGTCTGATAAACAATTGATTTCAAATAAACCCATAGAAAAATTCACTGGTGTGAGCTCTGGTTACCTCGGTGGCCACTCAACAGGACCTATTTGACCGATCCACTAGCGCTATGGTGGGCGACTCTTGCTTTACTATATGTATATATATATATATATATATATATATATATATATATATATATATATATATATATATAAACTGAGAAAGTCAAGTTGTCTGAAGATTATATGTGAGTGGAACTCCAGTCACGAGTAGAGCCGTCTTTTCATAGGATTTAATGTTGGTTAACGCTTTTTGCGCGTTCTACGCAATCTAGGCTTCGAGCACTTTAGTTTACTGAGTAGATAAGTTTGCTTTCAGGCCTTTTTCTCTTTCTTTTTTCGGTATTTTTATCTTTATTCGAGACTATATCTCGATAAGAGTTTAGGTTTTAGCAAGCTGTTTTTTGGTTCCACCAACAATTTTGGTTTTTCTTAGCATATATATATATATATATATATATATATATATATATATATATGTGTGTGTGTGTGTGTGTGTGTGTATGTGTGTGTATAGGGGAGAGGTTATAGTTGTTCCAACGAGAGAAAAATATATATTTTAAAAAGAAGTTAAACTGCAAACATTTTTGGTTGAAATGCGGATTTTTTTTATTTTAAAATATACATTATACTCTATTTTTCATAATTCTGCTACACGTGCTTCTGGTTTCACGACCTTCTTCAAACAAAGAGTAGATATTTCTGTATATTATAAAAATGGATTTTTTGCGTGATAGTGATTCAAATGTCTTTTTTGGACTGGTGATAAGTGTTTATATATATATTGCATATAGTTCTCTTGTTAATATTTCGTTCTTTTGCGTGGTACCACGTTATAGAACTGCATTAGGAATTTACGATTTGCTTCTGATATTTCGCGACTGTTATCGTGCATAACAATCTTCTACGTCAGCATAACAGAACTGACTACATTATTTGGTCATTATGTGTGTATCCTGTGTGTTTTTGTGTGTGGGGTTATGTAGTGCTGGTTTAAATTTGTTTATGAAATTTTTTCTTGTATTTGTAGATAAGAATAATTGTCTGTTTGGTATATTGGCATTATTTTCAATTTGCCTTGATTACATGTGTAGATGTATTGTGATACGAAGAGTTTTCTGTTGTAAGTGTTGTCGGGTAATTTGATATTGCTTTTGCAAAGGGAAACTCTGTGATTTAGTGTTTGGCTGATACCTATATTTGGCCTCTTGCATTTTGTGCATTTAAGTGCATGAATCACATTTTTGGAGTTGCAGTTTAAATTTTTATTTATTATGAAATTTTTGTGGGGTTTTCAAAAGTGTAGGCGTTTCCTTCTATAATGATATCACAAATCCCACATCTTTTTTTTGTTGCATTTTGTGGCTCCCTATATTGTGTCTTGGTTAAATTTGGATGATGTTAATATGTGTTTCAGGTTTTTAGATTGGCGTTTGCTTTTAGTTTATTTTCAGTTTGTTACTCTTGTTACATAGGTCTAGATTTTTTGTAATTTCTGTAAATAGTTCTGGATTGTTCTTGTTGTATGTTGAGACATATACCAGAATTTGTTCGACGTTACGTTTCTTTGGATTTCGTAGTTGATCTCGGGGAATTTTTTTTTTTAGGTTCGAAACCTTTGTTTATTAGTGTGGTAGGGTAGCCTCGTTTTATTAGAGTTCTACGTCGTTCTTCTAGACAGGTTTTTGGAGGTGTTTGTCAGTGACTATAGTGCAAACCCTACATGCTATAGAATAGGATTTTAGGCAGTTTTTTGGGTGATGGCTCTTGAAATGGAGATATTGTGGGGTGTCTGTAGGTTTGTGGTAGATATCTGTGATTATGTGGTTGTATTTATTTCTAAAGACTATATCTAAAAATGATAATTCGCTAAAATTATATTCTTGAGTGAACTTGATTTTGGGGTAAATTTTGGTTTTGTTTTTTTTTTGCTATTCAAAACGGAAAAAAGGTTCTGTTGTATTATTTAATTTGTTTTTGTTATAAATAAAACTACACTTACCAAAAAAAAGTTACATTTCTTTACGATAGTGCGTAGTGATTTTCTGCAAGGAAAGTCTGTAAAAGAAGTAAATAGGCCAAATTTTCTGATTACGCCTGCGTAGGTACTACGTAGTAAATTAGTAAACATGATGGCAGTAATGGGGGATGAATGACCAACAAGAAGGTCGATTTTTTTCTTGTCGATAACTCCAAAATGGTACGGTTTCTTTATAATTTAATTGTTAATTCGAGTTCAGCATGTACATTTACACGGAATTATGACGATTTTGGAAAATATTTAAGGGATATTAGCGCTCAGGAAACAAAAACAAAATTTACCGATTTTTTTTGGATGTATATATATATATATATATATATATATATATATATATATATATGTATGGGAATTCTTTATTTATTCACATGAAATTATTGATCCTATAATGAATGCAGATTATTACTGATACAACTCAGTTTATAAAGCGAAACTATTGCATCTACTCCTCTTTATCTATTGTGAAGAAGGCACAGGCAAGAGCCGTCCGCAAGGCCTAGCTTTAATGCCGCCCGATAGGACGTCTTTTAAGCTTGTGATAAATATACGGTTGAAGCACCAAATAAATATTCAGTGAAGAAAAATAAAGACGACTAGAGAGAAGTAGGAAGAACGAAAATGAAGATTTATTTTTCTAAAAACGAAATTATGTCAAGAAAATATAAAAAAAAATATGTAACATGCCTTCTTCCTAACCCTGAAAAAAAGAACTAGTGGGTATTATCAAGGGCTGTATCTACTGACAAATCCAGAATAGGTTATATCGCAAAGAGATGTCTCTACTCACAAATCCGGAACACGTCATATTTCAAATGACTGTCTCTACTCACAAATCCGGAACACGTCATATTTCAAATGACTGTCTCTACTCACAAATCCGGGACACGTCATATTTCAAATGACTGTCTCTACTCACAAATCCGGAACACGTCATATTTCAAAATGACTGAATACTCTATTTCAAATGACTGTCTCTACTCAAATCCGGAACACGTCATATTTCAAATATTTCACAAATGACTGTCTCTACTCACAAATCCGGAACACGTCATATTTCAAATGATTGTCTCTACTCACAAATTCGGAACACGTCATATTTCAAATGACTGTCTCTACTCACAAATCCGGGACAAGTCATGCTGTAAAGTGTTGTCTCTACTCATAAGTCGGAATTTCATATTTCCTCCCTGAAGTTTCTGAAACTCTGGCTCTCTGTAAAAACAGAACCCTATAGATTGGCGGTCACATATTCGGTCAAGCGCGGTGCATACCAATTGGGGATGGGGAAAGAGAGTAATGCCAACAATATTATTATAGAATTATATATTAAAAAACAATTTTACTATAGAATTACACTAAAAGTTATAGAATTATACTATAGAATTAAATTGAAAAGTAGATTGGAAACACGGAATAAAAGTGGGAACATATGGACGATTTTTGAGCGAAACATTGTATGAGAAAGAGAGTATATTGATATAATTGTTCTATTTTTAATGGTTGTAGTAGATATAGGATTCGACATAATCCGCGGTTGCGGGCATCCGCTCGGAGTTTTGGAAAATTTTCTCCGTGGGTAGAGGCGTGACTACTATATAGAGACTTTGCAAATGATATTATAATAGAAATACATTTAACTATCTAATTCAGTCTGTTCATTATCTATCTATCTATCTATCTATCTATCTATCTATCTATCTATCTATCTATCTAATTCAGTCTGTTCATTATCTATCTATCTATCTATCTATCTATCTATCTATCTATCTATCTAATTCAGTCTGTTCATTATCTATCTATCTATCTATCGTCATGCATAACCAATGAAAACTCGAGACTGAATTTCTCATGCATAACTCTGGACTTCATTAATTAATGTCGGCAAGCGTGTGTGTGCGCGCGTGTGTGTGGCGGAGGAACTCTCCTCTGAACATAATCTTTAGATTCTTGTGTGCGATGCCTGATCATCTTCTCTTTGAGGTGAATGCTTATATATCTATCTATACCATTCATGCACGTATCAGGGTTATCCGGGTCGACACATTGTTCACCTGTTGGGATCACCACTGACATTGGATGAATCACGTATCTCCACCCCAATAGAGTCATTCCAGGTCAACCATTCATCCGGCTATTCTCAAGAGTACAAAATTCAAAGTATTTGCTGCGTGCTCTAAGAGAGAGAGAGAGAGAGAGAGAGAGAGAGAGAGAGATCAGTATATATATATATATATATATATACTGATATCTCTTTATATATATATATAGAGAGAGAGAGATCAGTATATATATATATATATATATATATATATATATATATATATATATATATATATGTGTCAGTCTGTTCATATCTATCTATCTATCTTCTGCTCATATGTAAATCTTTCATTTATTCTACTATTGTAAAACAATTCATTTGTTATGTATATAATTTGTTTTTATTTCTTTTCATTTCCTAGGGAAGGAGTGCTCTGGTATTCTCCTCCCGCTGATCAACGAAGACACGTGGAACTTGAAAGTTCGAGCCTTTCTCTACTTTTCTGGTATGATTTGGTGTTTTCTCGGGGTAGCCATCATCTCGGACCTCTTCATGTGCTCCATCGAACGCATCACGAGCAAAACTCGAAAAATCCGCATCTCCGATCCAAAGGACAAAGATGGCTTCCGAGAAGTGGAGGTAAAAGTATGGAACGACACAGTGGCCAATTTAAGTTTGATGGCGCTTGGTACCAGCGCTCCTGAAATTTTGCTTTCAGTGATTGAGACAATCGGGAATAAATTCGAATCCGGGGAGCTCGGCCCTTCAACAATTGTTGGGTCAGCAGCTTTTAATTTACTCGTCATCACAGCTATTTGTATGGTGTCGATCCCTAAGGGGGAATCAAGAGTAATCAAAAGTACAAAAGTCTTTGCAGTAACTACACTTTTTAATATATTCGCTTATATTTGGTTGGCGGTCGTGCTTTTGTCAAGCACAAAGGATGTGGTTAGCATTTGGGAAGCAATCATTACCTTTTTACTCTTCCCAGTACTCATTATTATTGCTTACATAGCAGACAAGAACTTCTTTCTGACGAAAAACAAAGTCGGGACACCAATAGAAATTGGAATCGGTGAGTTGCTTCTTTCTTTCTTTCTTTCTTTCTTTCTTTTATTTGAGACCGTCTTTCCTTTGTTTCTTTCATTGTATGTTTATCTTGTTAGTTTGATTGCTTCTCTATTTCTTTTTCTTTTTTTTGTTTATCTGATTGCTTTTTTCTTTTTCTTTCGTTTTTTTTGTTTGTTTCTTTTTTGTTTGTTTCTCTTGTTTGAATGTTTTTCCCTTTTTGTTTTATTTATGTTTG
Organism: Acanthosepion pharaonis; assembly: GCA_903632075.3. Lineage (NCBI taxonomy): Eukaryota > Metazoa > Mollusca > Cephalopoda > Sepiida > Sepiidae > Acanthosepion > Acanthosepion pharaonis. The sequence continues at coordinate 1,803,403 of CAHIKZ030003216.1, forward strand.
ATTGCTTTTTTTCTTTTTTTTCTTTCTTTTTTGTTTGATTATTTCTACTTTTTTCTTTCTTTTCTTTCGTTCTTTTTTTTGTTGTCTGATTGCCTCTTTGTTTCTTTCTTTCTCGTGAGCTTGCTTGATTAGTTTCTTTCTTTTCCTTTCTTTTTTTTTTTCTTTCTTTCTTTTTCTCTCTTTGGTTTGTTTGATTGTTTCGTTACTTCTTTCTTTCTTTCGCTTGTTTGTCTGATTGCTTCTTTGTTGGTTTGAGTGATTGATTGTTTCAAATTTTAAAACGCTAAGATTGTTGAACAGAATAATTATTTGAATTATTCTTATAGAAGTTTGAAAAAATTCTTTTGCATTTTTACATTAGTAAATAATTAAGAATAACAATTACTTAGGTTTGTGCAAGCGGATAGCAGGAAAAATATCACAAAGCGACAGAAGAGTCATAAAGGAGATTGTTATTGGGAGTAACAAAGAGCAGGAAGCTGTGGTGTGCCATGATTGCCCTCGTCCTGAAGAGAAAGACGCACAGGCAGGCACACGCATGTATGTATATATATATATATATATATATATATATATATATATATATATATATATATATATCCAAGAGGATAGAATCAGGCAGAACTCAATGTCTAGGACAGAGCAAGAATATAATATATAAAGGCTCAGACACTAATATTCCATGGTTATAATTTATTACATTGGAATCGTAATCACGAGGTCTGATAGTGATTACGAGTCCAATGTAATAAATTATAGCCATGGAATATTAGTGTTTGAGTCTTTATATATATATATATATATATATATATATATATATATATATTACATTAATCATTCATAAAAAAACAGATATAGAAGTTAATGATATATATCTGCTTTTTTGTATGAATGATTCATGTAATGTAAATTGAACTGCACCACATACTTAATATATATATATATATATATATATATATATATATATATATCATTTATTCGAAAATTATTACATAAAAAATTTATAAAATCACTACAAAAATAGCCATTTTGTTTTAACACTTCTGGTGTTATATATTAACTGCTGGTGTTGAATGTAGATTCTACATTCAACCTCATCACTTGAGAAGACATCAGAAGTGTTGAAACAAAATGGCTATTTTTGTAGTGATTTTATAACATTTTTATGTTATGATTTTCGAATAAATGATTATATTTGCTCTACTCTGTGTTGAGCACTCTTTTAAGAATAGTATTTGTTGGTTATTGGAATTTATTCCGTATACATCAATCCTATACTTGGGTATATATATATATATATATATATATATATATATATATATATATATATATATATATAGGTAAAAGTAAAAATCATGTATGAAAGCATATTGATCAGATTTATTAGGGAAACAAGTAGGGAAATCTACTATTTGTGTAAGAGACTAAGCAACGGAAAGATTAAAAGTACAGCAATATCATTAACGTTAGAATTCTTAACCCACTTTTCGTGACACATGGCTATTTACTCCTGTCCCAATAGCAAGTCTAGTCTGATCGTTTCGATAAGGTCAAATTACCAGCTGATCTATAAATGACCTACAATATGCTGGTAAATGAGCAGGGAATGGCTTGGTAATTTTAACGTCTCGAAAAATGAAACATTCCCTATTAAATCATCTGAGAGATCCCTTTCTGTTTTTCGTCAATATACTTCATCGTTGCGTCTTCTCAGTCTAACATGATCTGCTGACATGAACTGGAAAGATTATATTGATCGAATCATATTATTATATTACTGAATCAATTGATAGGAAATTTAGTTCACTGAGTCATGTTAGACAATCTTTTTCGCCAGAATTTATCTTGCAAATTTATAAGTACATTATTCATTCATGCTTTGAATATTACTGCCACAATATTACTGTCTGGTGCTTCTGCTATATATTTAGAGATTCTTGATAAAAATCCAAATAAGAATCTGAAATTGGTCCTGACCTGGCATGTTGGCTTCAGTCATTATCCCATCGCTGTAATATGGCTTCCCTGTGCCTTTTCTATTAATCTTTTCATATAATTGTTCTAATGAACTTTCCGCTATGATGCCTAAACTTTATGAATTTAACCGCAATAATATATTGTCAACAAGGTCTCATCAATTTACAGTTGAGCTGGCTAGATGCAACCGTGAGTTCTATGATAACAGTTTCTTCCTTAGCACTTCTCGCCTGTGGAACTCTGCGAATGATAGACTTATAGATATGCAAGACAGATTGCGGAGAGAAAAAATGTCTCGCCCGACAGAGAGGGTCTCTCAGATAATTAATGGAGAGAAGATTAGTTTTGGAGGCGTTAAATTTGACAAGCCATTTTTTGGCGCAGTTGACGGCGGTCTTGAGGTCATTTTGTTCATCAGCTGCCATTTTGACCTTGTCTGACTGATCAGCCTTACTATCGAGTCAGGTGTAAATTGTTGTGTCGTCAACGTAGATGCCAAGTTGAGAGGTGATACCATCGGGAAGGGCGTTAATGAATACTTAAAACAGCGTAGGACCAAGGATGGAGTCCTGGGGGGCACTCTCGTTAGTACGAAAAGGTGTAGATGATTTGCCGTTCAAGGCAACTTTCAAGTTCACGATTTGATAAGAACGACAGGATCAGCTAAAAAATGTGCCCGGAGGTATCATAACTTTTCAGCTTGTGGAGAAGACCTGTGTGCCAGACCCTGTCAACCGCTTTTGAGATGTCCAATGCTACATCCCTGGCCTAACCGTTTTTATCTAGAGCATGATAGACTCTTTCCGCAATTATCGTTAACGCAACAGCAGTTGATCTGGACAAACGAAAGCGATGAGAGATGACGTACCAATTCAGCATTGATTAGGGCCTCTAGGAGCTTCCCAAAAAAAATGTAGAAGTCTAATAGATCGATAGTTGGATGGGGCAGACGGTTAATCAGATTTTTCAAAAACTGGAACAACAGCCAATGACTTACAGCAGGCAGACAAGCAGGGATTTATTGTACAGTTTAGAGAGAACAGCAGCTAGTTCGGGGTCTTAATTACTATTACACAGATGCAATCAGGTCCACGTGCTTTGTGGAGATCCATGTTAGATAGCAGAAATCATGAAAGGGGTTATATGCATATCACTCAACAGAGAATCAGTTCAAGTGGGAATTTAGGCAGTGATACTCCTATTGAGTCGAGAGTAGAGTTTAAGGAGACGTTACGGGCAAAGCATTCAGCTTCATTAGCAAACGATGATAACACTTCAAATCAATTGAAGCGTGGGATATATCGAGACCTTGCACTTATTTAGTACCCTATTAAAGAGCCGCCAGTAATCACGAGAGCCAATGTTTTTAGAGGCTATGCGGTGCCTCATTTTCAAAGCAAACGGATTTAGCTCCTTCGAGGACTCTCTTAGATTTGTTACGGGCAGTAAGCCCCTGTTATGACTAGAACTGTCACGCTGGTATAGTCGGAAATAGTGGTTCCTGTGTACTATGGCGGCCGAGCATGATGGTGTAAACTATGGAGAGGATTGAGGTTTCACCTGGAATTTCCGAAAAGGGATGAAAGCGTCCATGCCGACTTTGGCCCAAATGATAACCTCAGTGGCACAATTTTCAATTGGGAGGTTAAAGATGTCAGTGCAAGGGGCACCACAAAGAAAATCCCGAAATGAGTCCCAATCAGCATGCTGGAAACGGAAAGAGAACTTATGGATATGGGGTTCCTGTTTAATGTTGGAAGGAGATATCAGTAGCTATCACAGAGTTGTCCGTGTTACCCCGAGGGTAGTATTGCGAAGCTCGGTAAGAGCAAGGACAGTAGATAAGAAATAGATCCAGTAGAGAAGCTTTTTGCTCGGTTTGGGTAGGGAAACGAATGAGGGATTGGGAAATGGAAAAATTAATGTCTGTATACCAGCAACATGAGTACCTTTTAGAATGTTTCAGCCATGTAATATGGTGAGCATTAAAGTCACCGAAGACAAAGATGTTCGCAGATGGATGAAGAGAAAGCGCCTTTTCTATACTGTCAACTATTATGTCTAATATACTGCAGTCTTGGGAAGAGAGAGGAATGATAAGGGAAAAAGAGATAGCTGACAGAGTTTAGTAGTGAAAGACGGAAGCACATGAAAGAGTAGTTAGTGACTTAGAGAGACACCTCTCTGGCCATCGGCTGATTATCCCGGATGTAAAGGCCATGCATCTGAATGCTGGAATCTTTACGGGAAAAAGGAAGATATTCTGGAACCAAGAATTCATTGGTCGCAATGGAAGAATTCAAATTGGTTTCACAAAGGGAAAAGATATCTGGCGACCGTTCAAGGAGGAAGGATTCTACGCCGCAGAAGTTGGAACGGATACCATGAATATTGAAGAAAGAAAGAAAGATTGAGGGAAGCAGGTGGGGGTTTTGTTATCTGGTTTAGTTTTATTTCATTTTGTTGTGATTTCCATGAGATTTGTTTTGAGGAGAGAGGAAAAAAGATCACCATAATTGTTACTATCTGTCGTCAATGGCAATACAAAGCAACCAGTGCGTAACTGAGAACAGAGCACAATGTGGCCTCAGGGTTGCCCACCGGAAATACATGCAAGGACACCTACCCATGCGCGACATGGCACAACTGATAGACCGATATTATGAGACTGTTGATCGGAGCAGCCTCTCAAGGATCTATCACAGAGATCTGGCTCCTAATGACCAGAACAGTCGGAAGCAACAGCCAACAAACTGCCAACCCGGTACCCTCATAATGGAAAGTAACAGCCACTCGTTGGTCTGATCACCAAAAATTAAAACAGTTAAATCATTGTGGCCGTGGTAAGAGAAGGGAAAAAAGAGAACCGGTAAACCATATCCCGAACAAGGAACAAGGGATGAACCTTTACTCCAGTTCACTAGACATAGAAGAAGTGCGAACTGGACAATAGGTGTGCCTATCTACTCCTATTTATCTGTAGAAAAAGCACTTGAAATATGAAAGAATTCATATTAAGTTATGACTTAGCATAAGTTCTGAGGAGGCACGGTGGAGTAATGTATTATGTATGTAAGCGACTAGGATTGAGGAACTGGAAAGCCGAGTTTGAATTCTAGTCGAATCCATTACATTCACTTACATGCTCATACCCTTGGGAAACGTATGAATCATCTAGCTATAGGTAAATAGCAGCACAGATCGGTTTCTATAGCTTGGATGGCAACTGGTCTACCGCAGAAAGAAATGGCAACCTACTACGGGAAAAATCTGCCTCGTCAGTCATGTATCGAAAGATCCATGATCGCCTAAGCGTGTATAACGTATGGTACATAACTGAACTAAGTTCTGGTGTATGTTACCCACTAAACAATCAGTATGGTAGAAGTTAATTTACCAGCATTGATAAATAACAGTGGGTAAGCACATTCTAAATTAAATAGCAAGGGAGAAGACAAATAACGACACAGAAGAAATGATAAGTGAAGACATTGGAGACATGACCAACAAAAAATAAAACAAAATATACAATAGTAAGAAAGAGTTTAACATTTAGAAACAGCATCATATCACAAGGCTTTCTTACTTACTACAAGAAGATCTTCATATGATTCCTGACAGACTTGATATCATTGGTGGATTAGTGAAAATTACACCCGGCTCTGAAATACATTTTCAAAAGCCAAATACGGTTGTGGTTGGGGTAGGTGACGTGTCTAAGCAAAGCGGAAGTCACTACCTTGGGATGGGTTGTGTAGGTGGAGATAATAGATTTGAATGGTACTGAATCTCATTTGTGAATCGTGGTACCAGGGTAAATTGCATAGGCATAAATTATTAATATATATATATATATATATATATATATATATATATATATATATATATATATATATATATTTAGTTGGATTATGTGAGTTTGTGAGCCTGGGTTTCACAATTTTGCGATCGTCAGACAAACTCTTGTTTGTCTGACGATCGCAAAAAGCGTGAAACCTAGGCTCAAAATATCAATAACTAAATATGTTAGGGTAAATTGCATAATATATATATATATATATATATATATATATATATATATATATATATATATATATATATATTTAGTTAGATTGATGTGAGTTTGGAGCCTGGGTTTCACAATTTTGCGATCGTCAGACAAACTCTTGTTTGTCTGACGATCGCAAAGCGTGAAACCTAGACTCTCACAAACTCATATCAATACAACTAAATATGTTAGCTCTATCACTGATATTGAGCGCTTTCCAATAAGTACCACGCATATATAATATATAAATAATATATATAATGAATTGCACACACACACACACACACACACACATATATATATATATATATATATATATATATATATATATATATATTCACACATTTCAGACACACACACACCATATATATATAATCCAATGTAAAAGAACGAGTAAAACTTGCGCGTTCAAAACATTAATTTAAAACAGGGCTCAATACGAAAGTAGAGCGATAAATATTTATTTATTATCCACTGTTACATTAGAACTTAGAACATGTACATACCCACTATGACCTTCCTGACGCCATAAATTCCCAAGTTGACATCTACGCGGACGACACTACAATTTACTCCTGCCTCAAAAACAAATCTAGTATCCGTGACAAAACTAACCTGGCCGTGCGTCTTGAAATGGACCTCCAATCGGTTGTTAATTGGTGCAAGAATTGGCTGGTCAACTTTAACGCTTCAAAAACTAAACTACTCTCTATTAATCACCATAGAGATCCTTCCCTGCCCCCCATTTGAATGTCTGAGAGTCAACTTCTTGAGAGCAACTCCCTGCGTCTGCTCGGTCTCACGTTGACTGCTGACCTGGGATGGAACAAATACATTGAGTCAATTGCTTCTTCCACCGCGAGGAAAGTTGGCTCTCTGTGCCGCGCCAGGAAATTTTTCTCCCCGGAATCGATACTTCAAATATACAAATCAACCATTTGCCCCTGCATGGAATATTGCTGCCATATATGGTCTGGGGCACCTTCTGTTTACCTCGGAGTTCTTGACAAGATCCAGAGACGGATATGTAATATAATTGGCCCTGCTCTGGCATCTCGTCTACAGTCCCTCTCTCACAGACGCGCTGTCGCCTCTGTCTTTTTTTACAAATACTTCCATGGTAATTGCTCTGATGAGCTGCTTTCACTGGTTCCCAGACTCCATGAATTCAAGCGCCCTACGAAGCTGGCATCCCGCTCCCACCCTTACACTGTAGAAACTTTTAAATGTAGCTATCTCTTCTACTCCAATAGCTTCATACCTCGCACCTCTCGCCTGTGGGACACCCTTCCCAATTACTGTTTCCCTGAGAGCTATAATCTCCAACTATTCAAATGTAATGTCAATCGACACCTCCAGTTACCTTGATCTACCCACTATCCCTCTCCTCATCCTTTCTTCTATCACTCCTATCTGCTCTTGCTCCAAATCTTCTGCAACCCCCTGCATCCTAGTGGCTTCACGCCTTGCTCGGGGTTTAATGCTTAAAAAAAAAAAAAAAAAAAATACAAAACTGTACATCTTGTTTCAACGTTAAAAAGTAACGTTTCTTCAGGTGGGAAATCACAACGGCTTAACGTTGTAACAAGATGTACAGTTTTGTAGTGGGTATGTACATATTCTAATGTAACAGTGCATAATAAATAAATAAATATATATATATGTGTTTATGTATGTGTGTGCGTGTGTGTGTTTGTGTGTGCGTGTCTGTCTGTATGATTGTACGTGCGTACGAGCGTGCGGGGTTAAAAATACTCGGTTTGTGTCTGGCGCACGATTCCTCTTTTGCCTTGGTTAACAACCGATCTAGGTAGGAATTGGAAAGCTCTGAATAGAAAGCCTGGTCTCTACTGTTCATCAGTGTATATGCATAATTTTAACTAACTCTTGTTACCAGCAATACTAAAGTTGAGAATGGTTCCACACAAACCATAACCACTTTAAGCTAGTCAGTGTTTGAATAATCTAAAAGTTTACTGACTTCGATTTCTCCACACACACACACACACACACACACACACACACACACACACACACACACACACACACACACACACACACACATATATATATATTATAAACTGTTACATTTGAACATGCAAGTTACCGCGACAAAAATGCATATTTGTTTCGACGTCTAAAAACGTCAGGTGGCTAACAATGGTGATAATAAAACAAATATGCATTTTTGTCGCAGTAACTTGCCTGTTCCAATGTGACAGTTTATAATAAATATTTATTGCTCTACTTTTGTATTGAGCTCTCTTTTAAATTAATATTATGAACGTCTGAATTTATATTCTTTTCCTTCTTTTACATTTGGACAAATTTATATTGTGTTTGTGTGTATTGTTGTAATTTAGAGCATGATTACCCCTGAAACATTAGATTTAAAAAAAAAAAATGATTGAAAAAATGCCCCAGCTCAAATGTCATACTCGTTTTTACAATGCTCGAAAAGCACATATCAATGAAAATACGATAGCTATTTATATGAGGTTCAGTCAAAATATAATGCCTAATTTAATTTAAATTTATACATAGTAGCCAAAATTTCTAGGGCTTTTATTTTCAAGCTATAAATCATAAGCCGATTTGCAGCTCAGGGAAAAAAATTTGAAGAGTTACTTTCTATTTTTTATCCATAATTCGCTTTCAAAATTGCTGCTGCTCTAGACACACATAAAAAGCACCATACGGTTATAGAGTTTCCATTTTTAAAAGTGAAAAAAAGTGCGGTAAACATTCACAGGAAAGACATATTTTATGTCCTTAAATAGCCACGTCAGCTCGTTACATGGAGGTCAGAAATATCTAGACTGTCAGTTATATCCCAACGTTTTCTAAGAACAATGGTTAAAAGTGGCTTTTGTCTAATGAAGCCTGTAGCACCCTCTTTTTTAATTTGTGGGCCTAGCAATATAGAATCTCAAAAGAATCACAGAAACCGCATCCCTTAAGGACTGTCAACATGATCATAAACTAAAATGGATGGCACATGTAACTCGAAGAGAAAATAATGACAAGATGGTGACGTTCCACACTATCTTTATTGACAGTTCTATAAATATCGTTGTTCATTGTGTATAATTGTTGTGGTAGGATCCACCTAATTTGCATAGTGGAGTACCGACCATATAAATATGGTTGTTTCAATACATTTTGTTCTAAGTACATTTTGTGTTGCATTATTATTCCATGCATTAGTCAAGTTTCAACAATAATATAGTTGGTTGCGGTTTTCCGCAAAGGTTTTCTGCATTGCTCTTCTCGAAATATGATTGCTTTATGAGAAGGGCATTGATATCTAATCGCGGCACAGGTCCAAATAATTTCCATCATAATCGGACAATGAAACGTGATATCGGGTATGTTTTTGCATCATTCATATAAGTTGGAATTGGTGATGATGTGGCGATATTTTTTGTCCATTAGATTTTTTCAAGTTTTTCTTCATCCTTTCGTGTCAGTTCCCAGGTAGCACAATTGTATGTCAATACTGGTTTTACTATCGCGTTGTACAATCTGAAGTTAAACAATGCCGAACCTGGTCAGTACCTAGATAGATGGTTGACCGCTTGGGAATACCAGGTGCTAAAAGCTTGGCTATGTGGGCGGTGAAATGGATAACGGCTTTGAATTGGTAATCGGAGAGCCAATTCCAGTTGTTAACCCCCCACCCCATAATTCTTAGAATCTAAAAATATTTCCTGGGTTTAAATAAGCTGCAAAGGGTTGATACGCTGTAAAAAATCAGTCAATTTCACTAAAACTATACCTTTTAATCTATACCAAATTATTCATAGTAGCGATTGCCAACTTTATGTCTGATGTCGTCGTTGTTGATGGAACTCATTGCCGACTTTTGGGTTTCTTATTTCCTTCTGTTTGAAATGAATCCTACGTTAGATTCGAAGAGACGTCCACCGCTACTGCATGGTATGGTAGGAGGGTTCCTAAGATGGAGATTTCTTGCTTTTAGGGGGTCTCTCTTTATCTCTTCTATTTGTCTCCTGGTGTTTTCGGGGGATGTTGTTTTTTCATGGACTGCTCTTCTTCAATTGGTTCTTTAGACGTGACAAGAAAAGTCTTTGAGCGTGAAACCTCGACCGCGAGATAGAGAGCTGTGGCTTTTTTTTTGGGGGGGGTCTCTCTTCATCTCTTCTATTTGTCTTCTGGTGTTTTCGTGGGATGTTGATTTTTCATGGACTGCTCTTCTCCAGTTGGTTCTTTCTGCAGCTTCCATCTCCCAGATCTCTGTCCTCAGAAAGGTGTTTTTAGCTGATCATTGAATTTGACGACATTGAGCTCCACGTGGTCTCTTGCCAGATGCAAACTCTGAGATGAGGACTTCTTAATATCCTCGGCATGACATCATAAAGTCCCAACTTTCCTAATATTTCTCCACCCTTCTGTTTTCTATTTAATCTCTACAATACTGTAGGCTTCTTCCTTTCATTGTCCAACCCTTACCTTTATACGATATACTTGAACAATTTGCAGCTTTTGGAAAGATCTCTTAGATGAATTCAAAAGATCTTGGCAATTCTTGACGTCTCTCTATCGGATGCTTACCACGAAGCTCCGTCTTTAACGACGGATGTTACATTCTTCAGGATAAAGATTTAACGACTTAACGTCCGAAAGATGTGACACAATCAGCATCTGAATTGTTTGTCCGGCAACAAGAACTCTATATAATATGACTTCAACTATATCTATATAACTATATAATATCTATATAATATGACTTCAACTCCAGCGCTAACTGTTTGCTCTTAATATGACAGAACTTGTTCAGATGTGAGTCATTTTTGAGCTGACGATTCAGAAGCGTTTTTATTTTTATTTATTTTCAAAATGATTATTGTTAATTTGGAAGTAGGTTACGCCAGGACAAATGATTTATGGTAATGGTGTTTTTTTTTATTATTTATCTTTCAAACAGGATGTGGCATTATGGTGTATGGAGGATTGATTGGCAACGGATGAGTTTTTATGGTGAATGAGGAAATTGTAACAAGTGAATGGGTCGTGAATCCGATTAGCTAGGTATAAGATAGTTAGTGAAGACCAGCCTCAACCCATCCCCCCTTGTATGTATGTACAATAAATATCGATATTTTTAATAACGAGAATAACAAAAAAATGGCCTCATATATTTGATAATGATTTTATGTTTTTAATTCTTTTCTTATTTATTGTCTTGTTTCTATTATTGCGATTAAAGTAACATTTGATGACGAACTGTTTACTCCGACATCCAGTGTAAAATATATATGTGTGTCTATGCGTGTATCTTCCTAGGTGCGTACCTCTAATGGTCGCTCCTTGTCGTGGTAGAGGAGCTTGCGTAGTCCAATGGCACTGAGAACGATACCGTCGGAAGTTCTAAACTACTGGTAGGGACACACTTGGTGGCAAGGTCGAAGACGTGGACCCAGACTAAGGACGACCTACTCCAAAGACACCAACGGTGGAACTGGCGGTTGATGATTACAATAGATCTCAACGTTTGAATCAGTGGATCAAGAGGGCTACGCATAACGGACATGCTACAGAAGGTGCCACTTGAGTTAGCGTCAGTCCGTTGCAGTTTCATAACTGGATTCTGCATGTCTCGTTCCATATGTGCCCCGGTGGAAGGTCATGGAATCAAGCGTGTGGGTCACTTCCTGGCAAAAATTTATACCATCGGCCCTTTCTTCTACTCTGATTTTCTTTCACCTTCAACCATCTCTTGCAAAGCCAAACAGCGATAAGGAATGGATGACAGGATCAGATTCTGGTGAAACTGGAAGCTTCTAGCCCTGAACCTGCACGATGGGCAGTGAATGTAGTTATCAACGCCATCATCATAAAGGAAGCAATCAGCAAAGAAGGAATTAAATTCTTAGATACAAGATAAAGCCGATAACGACGAGTGGTGTTTATTGTAAAAATAGAATTTTTTAAATCATTTCATCCCAAGCAAGGCAGTAAAGCCACTAAGATGCAAGGGTTTACTGAGTGTTAGAGAGCACGAGAAGAATATAATATTAAGCAGAAAGGATAATAAAAGAACGAGAATTAAGAAGACATAAAATAACGATTGACATTACATTTAAAATTATTTAAATTATTGATGACTGGAAACAAGAAGCCGGAAGAAGACTTTCGGAAGCGAGAAGTGCGATAGAATAAACTTACGGTTACATCTGGCTATTTCATTTAGTTACATGAAATTTAAAAATTTTAAAGTCGCTTCTAAAAAGTTATTAATATCCAAAAAGAGACTTACACAAACGCGTCTTTAAAAATTTTGAATTTCATGTAACTACACAACATTTCACTTTTGTTTATCATCACTTGCCTTGATAAAATAAAATGAAACGTGACAACAAGGACTAAGTACTTTTTTTCGATTGTCTATTTTATTCAATAATTATATATATATATATATATATATATATATATATATATATATATATATATATATATATATATAATTGTTGTGGTAGGATCCTCCTAATTTGCATAGTGGAGTACCGACCATAGTACCATTGGTACCGGGAAGACGATGGGATGAATCAAGAGATTCAATCCAGAGACTCTGCCCGACTGCGACTAAGTGAACACATTCTCCAGGAACGGTCTTCTCAAGAATATACAAAAGACTATATGTAAATATTGTGTACACTTTCTTGTTTCAATACATTTTGTTCTAAGTACATTTTGTGTTGTATTATTATTCCATGCATTAGTCAAGTTTCAACAATAATAAAGTAAATTTTTTATATATATATATATATATATATATATATATATATATATATATATATATATATGTGTGTGTGTGTGTGTGTGTGTGCTTGATTTTTTACCTTTTATTTACCAATAAGGCATATTAAATAAACAAAAGTTAACGATCTGGCACAATATCGATAATTTCCTTTTTCTTCTAACAAAAGGTACCATGGCTACTCCAAGTTGATTATTCTATAAAGTAAACTTCACTTGGACTGCTGGCGTCAGAATGTTTTTTACGTCGTCTTTCCGAGAAATGCTTGCATTTCCTGTTTCTCAGACGAAAAACACTTCATTGATACTACTTGAGTGCAACCGTGTTTACAGCTTTGCCAACCCGTGACGCAACGAGACGAACCAATTATATATTCTTGATTGTTTAATGCCGATTGGTATTGTTTGCTGTGTAATTCAGTCTAACGATATCATATGGCGATATCGCTGTTTGTAGATATGTTCAAACAGTGTTACGGCAAGCGCATTAACAAAATGTTTTAGTTTAAAAGACCCTCAACGATAAGGCTTGTGTTATAAAGCCGCGTATTTCACACTTAAAATATTAACAAAAACGTAACCTGCTTAGAGCAATGTCGTCTGCATCAGCTTCAAACATTTTTACCTTAGGGATTCATGCGTTAATCAAAGCGTCCAATGTTTTGGGGGTGTTTTGCTAGTTGAAAGCCTTAAAGAACGAGGGTAGCTTTCAACTGATTCCTTTCCAAAGGCATAAGTCTCTGCAAAGTCCGCTTTTGGGATCGTCATCAGCTACCTCGGTACGTTCTCTGTAATCTCGTTCTTCGCCTGAAGTCGATTTCCTTTAGGAAAACGCTATAAATCAGGAGATGCCAACAGCTGGAAGAGGTTGGCGGACGTGGGTGACGCGACACTTTGCCATAATAACTTGCACAAGACGTGAAGAATGGAAGTTGTCGGCATGTTCAAAATGGTTCGTTACTTTCCAGACATTCCATGGAATCCCCAGTTCTTTTACTGTGTTTTTTTGTCAATTGTCACGTCTAACGTTTTCGCGTGTTCTGCTTGTTGAAAATCTTCGTGAACGTGAATAACATTGAACTGATTCCTTTCTAAAAGTATAGGTCGCCGCAAAGTTCACTTTGGGGATCGCCATCAACTGACTTTGTGCGTTCTCTTTAAATTCGTCCCTTACCTGAAGCCGATTCCATTTACGAAAAGCATTAAATCACGAGAAAACAACACCTGGAAGGGGGTTGAGAGATGGCGGTGACGCGACACTTTGCCATAATAACGAGACGTGAACAATGGTGGCAGTCGACATGTTCAAAATGGTTGGCCACTTTTTGTCAGTTTCCGGGTGTTCTTCTAGTTGAAAGTCTCCCAGAACGTGGATAGCTTTCAGCTGATTTGCGACCTAGTTTGAAGCGCCAAAACCAACATTGTAAGGTAAGACGATAAACTACATCCACGTCCTGGGTAAGACGATAAACTCCGTCCAACAGCAAGGCCTCTGATCAGGAGGTTTTGAGGAGTGTAGGACCACCTCTTAATTGCTGGTCCACCCTCACCCGGGTTGGTAGCACCGGTTAGAGTCCCAACTATGGGTAAATAGTTAACCCCGAAACTGAGGTAAAAAGCAATATAAAAGCGTACAAATGGGTGTTAATACCAGACATACTTTGTAAAAGAATTGTTAACAGAAATAAATTTTTGAAGAAAAAAAAAACTATTACCAACAATATATTTTTGAAAAGAAATATTACCAGCAATACATGTTTTAAAATAATATTACCAGCTATACATTTTTGTGGAAAAAAATATTACCAGAAATAGATTTTTGACAAAACAAAATATTACAAGGAAAAAAAAAAGTTGTCGGCCTTAAATAAGAAAATGAGGTTGATATGCCGTGAAATACAACAAACCAAACCAAACCAAACCAAACCAAACCAAACCAAACCAAACCAAACAAGCATTGTATCCGTGTTTCGTTCATTGAATCATCTCCGAAAGCTTTCTTAGTCCACTTTTCGAGAATGGCATGCTAACACTGTACTAAATCTCACCCAATGGTACCTCACTGCTGACTGGGTGAACATACTGAAACTGTTCAAGTATGTGCTGTAAGATTCCTTCAACTGATCGCCAAGTTATATCAATCTATTGCAAACAGTCTTCGAGATATTAAAAAGGGAGGAATAGTTATAATGCAAGCTTCGTATAATGATTTAAATTAGGAATGTCGATGCCTTCTTCATAAGTGAAAATGTGAATTATTATATAACATTCATTTATCCAAGCTCGTTAGACAGGTTACTCGCTGCTTTCCTCTGTGTCTTTTGCGTGCAATATATCCTGTGAGTGTCAAATTCTCCAAGCCCTTCTTCTTTGCGTCCTAGAAAATTTTCAATGCTACGTATAAGTGTCCTTTTCGTTTCTATTTTCTTTAAAACTTACATGCTACTCACATGTTCGGTTCAGGAAATTCTCAACATCCTTATGTAGAATCACATTTCTGTTGCATCAAGTTTCTTCTTCATCTGTTTGGTGATAGTCCAGCATTCATTGCCATATAGGAAAACCGCTATTACATCAGAGTTCAGCATTTTTTTTTTGTTTGTTTTTTAATGAACTTTTTTCCTGATTCTTAATACTCTGGTATCTCCAATTCATAATTCACATTTTAGGCTGTTCCTCTTGTTGACAACCATACATTATGTCTTCGTACAATTGATAGTTAGTCTTTTCTTCTCACTTTCCCTTACTGTCTTTTGTAGGAGTTCTTGTAGTTTATTTTCCGTGTCTGCTTAAAATTCACTTATATTTCTGCACTTAAATATAGGAAAATTCAAACGTATTTAAGTTTCTACGCACCGACTTGACAATTACTGTAATACAAATTGTTTATATTTCTACAGTTATAGTCATGAAAATTCAGATCCAAATTAATTTATGTTTCTGTATGCAAACGAGACAAGTTGTAAAAAAAAATCATTTATTTTTTAGAATCTAAACATGAAGTCAATTGAGATAGCCATTTCTATGCTATCATCTATTCAAATAAGAGGCAAATTGTGATTTAAATTTCATTTATTTTCCAGCGTCTGAACTTGAAGGAAATTTTGATAAAATTTAATTTATTTTTCATCCTCGGTTGATGAATATCGTAATGTTTTTCTGCATCTATATTTGTAGAAAATTCGAGTAGAAATCCATTTATTTTTAATTTATTTTGTGATAGAAATTTATCTAATTCCTATAACCAGACTGGATGTAATTTTTAATAATTTTGTATCTATATCTGAAATGAATTGAAATAAAAATCCATTTTTATTTCAGCATCCACACTTTAGAGTATTTGTGGTACGGATTCATTTATTTTCTTGATTCACGTGTGATATTAATTCATTCTTTTTTTTCTGCATCTACTTTTGAGGCAAATTGTGATAAAAATATATTTTTCGCGTTTATATTTGTGGCAAATTCGTACGGATTCAATTACTTTTCTACATTACAGACGAAGCAAATTTTTATACACATCCATTTTATCAATTTTCCACAGAAAGTGGTGATGACATCATGTATATTTCTGCATTTATAGCAAATTTGGAATACATTTTTTTTATTCATTTTCTCTTTTGTGTGTTTGTTTTAAAGCTCTCTAACTTACGACTTTCTTTGGGCGTCTGTTGTCATTTGAAATGTTTCTCTAATAAAACATGAATATTCCGTCTTATACGTGACATATTCTTGCGATTGCCTGATGCTTGTGACGAAATTGAGACTCTAATTTAACCCTGATTCCCCAAAGACACTCATCTGTCGATTGACGATATTGCCAACTACTCTTCCCGAAACGTGGTGGACCATGTTTCTACTCCTACTCTACTCTTTCATTTGTTCTAGTTTCAGAATTTGGCAAGCCTTGAACCTATGATTTATCCAGATCTTCTTGGATTCTCTGTTTGTTTGAGTCCAGTGTTATTCTGCTAAAGAACATCCTTACCTGTTTGGAGAGTTTGTGTTCAAGCTAATGTTTCTTCCAACAGTTGTGGAAAATCTTTTCCTTCACGAGAGGGTACCCTGGTCTTTTTTGTTATTTTTTGTGCTCTCCTGGAACTGACTGATGTCTTCATTGATAAGCATGGTGAAAATAGCTTTAGGTCCCTTAGGAAATGTTAGGTGGTTTGACAACTATGCTGATTTCTTATGGAGTTTTTCTGGACACTTTCCTTTCTGCTGCTTCACATCGGGTTCGTACCAGTTTGATAAATTTGGCCTGAATTTCTGCAAGTTTTATTTATGGAAAGAAGGCCAGAGGGCATAAAAAACTTTGTGATAATATCAACAAAGATGAAGACATTATTCTGAATGTAAATAATGGTAGCTTCTCATGCCAGAAATTCAGACAGAAAGAACTTAATTGGTTTCTTTATCTTTTGTTGTTTCCTCTATCCACATGCTTTCGCATCCATACTTTATCGCCCTTCATCAGGCGAAGATAACATTTGCTAACCTTCTGCCCTTATTGAAAACGATACATCTACATTATTAAAAAGGCACCTTAAATATCTACATGTCGTAATTGCCTCTTTTATTATGGTATGTAATAGCACTAGTCAAGCGGAAATCTTTACAGTTATATCACTTCTGTGACTTCAAAGTTCGTAGCAAGCTACTTCATACTTTCTCCATAATTCCAGTAGTCGGAGCCTAATCCAATGTTCCTGACATCATAAGTTTTTAAAATATTATCTAGTTATATATGCAATGTTATCGATGATGGGATTACCCAGCATTCACTGGCATATTGGACTGTCGGTATTATCTAATAGTTCAGTACTCTGTTATTTGTTTCCAATGAAATTTTCATGATTCTTAATACTTTTCTTAACTTTTCAAAGGCATCTTTCGCTATCCCAATTCACCTTCGGATTTTGGTGTCGCATTTTCCATCATTGTGTTAGAAATACGCAACTATCTCGGACACCAGGTAGGCTATATGTTAAACAGATACTGAAGCGCTGAATTGGCACAGGAAAAAAAATGGAATTTAAAATATTAAAAAAAAAAAAACAGTTCCCGTAGTTTAAAAAAAACAAACTGTTATGGTGACCTATTAGAATTAACTCTTCTTCTTTCATAAATACTAACCTGCGAGACTTCCTAAGGCAGGCAGTTGGGACGCAGTGTAACCTGACAGTTTGGACAGACACTTCTATCTGCTGACTAATAACACTCTTATTTTGTATATATATTCTGTTATTTCAATACATTTGTTCAACCTACCTTCTTCTTTCCGTCTCTTTCTTACTGGCCTCTAACAGGCCACAACACAAACTTGCCACGTTCATTTTTTCTCTCATATCTAACAATTTAGACCAAATACACCAATCATATTTTGACATGCATAAAGTGTCCGCATAAAACTGGTACAATTGATATATTGTTTAGTTAGGTATCAAAAACATTATTCTTATTGGCCTAATACATGGGAGGGGTCTTAATAATCGAGCCGGGAAGGGTTGGAATTTGTTCTCGATATTCAATAAACGTAGGAAAATCATATAACGAAGCAAAAAATACAAAATCATTAAACGGGGTGGTACAAAAATCAATAAACGGGTGGAATAAAAAGCTTGTCGGAAAATTCTCTCAAAATAAATAGATAAAAATAAATCAAGAAACATCTCCACCCCAATTTGTTTATTACACATTTAAAAGTACAGCGGGTAGCAATAATCACAGACGTTTTTATAAAAAAAATTTAAAAACACATTGCAATAATTTAAATACCTTTTTTAATTTTGGGATTTTGGTGTTACTGACAAGAAAATAGGATGAAATCATTCGCAAAAAAAGAAAAAAATAATAAAAAGAACTAATTTTGCTTACATAAAGAAGATTTATACTGTTTCCCTCGTAAATTTCTGTCATCAAAAATTTACTTCGCTCATGAGTTATATCTACTAAGAGAAAAAAAATTAAATTCTGTAATATTTTTTTGAGCCGACTGCTTACACACACACGCGCGTGCGCGCACACACGCACACACGCACGCATACACACGCGCGCGAGAGACTGCAGTCGGGATTATAGAGTAATTGTAATCACCACGCTACTTTCATGAACTGCCAGGGCTACATACGGTTTTGAATGAGAAAATGCCGACAAAAAGGACACTCATACTTAACATCATATATATATACATATTATCATTACACAGTATATACATATGCACATATGTACACATTATATATATATATATATATATATATATATATATATATATATATATGTGTGTATATATATATATATATATATATATATCTTATATACACATTATATACTCATTATATACATTATATATTTATTATATATTTATATATAATATCATATATTAAAAAATTCTTTATTCTACATTCAACATCATAAGTTGATAAGACTCCATAAGTATTGAAACAAAATGGCTATTTTAGTGATTTTATAACATGTTTATGTTATAATTTTGGAATAAATAATATTATATATATAATATATTATATATATTATATCATATATATAATATAATATTATATATTATATATTTATATACATTATATATACATTATATATACATTATATACACATTATATACACATTATATACATATATATATATAGCTTATATATACATTATATACACATTATATACACATTATATACATATATATATATAGCTTATATATACATTATATACATATATATATAGCTTATATACACATTATATACACATTATATACATATACATATCCTATTATACAACTTATACATAACATCAGGAAGTTGCAGTTGAAATTTCTAAGGTACATAAGTGAGGAAACAGTTTGGAAAATTTGATACTCACAAGGCAGAATGAAGGCAAGAGGGACAGAGGAAAACAGCGCATAATCTACCTAGCAAGCTTGTGCAAATGGTTGGCAGAACAAGGTTTAAGAGAGTAAGAAGACAAAATTTACAACATTTACCAAAAGCTACAAGGGACATGAACTTGTGAAGAGCCATGATTGCCAACGTCTGGAAGAAATATGTCACAACAAAGAAGAAGTATATTAATTATCAACACAATTTAAAAGTCAAGCGGATATTGAGTCAGATTTTTTACCGATATGTGATGAAATGTTTAAATTTACGAGCACCGCATGAGACAGTTGAAATATGGATAGCTGAAAAAGACATAATATGTTATTAGTTCACAATGACAAAATTATATTCATAATGGTGAAAAACCATCATAGGGCAGGAAACTGTTTGAAATCAATTATTGTACATACTTTGTTGTTTCAGTTATTTCATATTTAACCGAAATTCTATTTTATTTTTTTCAGAATTAGCAAACGAGGAAGATTACAACGGGACAAACGACTCATCGGTAAACATTATAGAAATATCACGGGTAAGCATGAATTGTAAAAAAGTCTTACATTATTATTATTATCATTATTATGTTGGTGTCGCACAGTGATGTAGCTAATGAAAATTCTCTTCTGGAGAAATGGTGCCAACAAGTCTTTTGACAACTCAAGAACCTTTTTGGAGAATCCTCGCAGAGTAAATGATGGCAGTTTTCTGAAGCTCTACAATCTTGGTTTCAAATCCTAAGCACTCTTTCAAGTTTTGCGGGTTGTGTTCCAAGTGAACCCGTTACTACAGGAATTACTTCAATAGTCATGTTCCATAGCCTTTTCAACTTCCTATAAATATTCTGGTATTTTTTAGTCTTTCTAGTTTCTTCGTAGTCCACTTTTGTATCATATGAAACAGCAAAGCCAATAATTTCATACTTGATACTTTCGCTTTCCCAATGCGATTCGGATTTCAGTGTCACCATTTCTGTCTTCTGTTTAATCACTGCCCAGATATCTTAAATGTTGCAGTTGTTTGATTTTTGATTTTGGTATCTCCGCTTTGTAATTTGCATGCGCGGCTGTTCATTTTGCTGACAAGCACAGAAAGTGATAACAATACATTTTGCTCTCTCTTCACGCACAAGAATGTTTAATCGCCCACATTTGATGAGTGTTGATCTTGATGAAAGAAGGTAGAATTCATTTACTATACATCTTAGATAGATAGATCAGATTAGCCTCCAGATTTGATCCCACCCATCTGTAAGGTAGGGTCACGCCTGGGCAGGATGGTATGAAGGACAAGATGTTACCCATGAAGTATGTCCCCTATCTTCACGTTGCTGATGGCTCCAAAGGAACAGCAAAACAAAAGAACAGCCATTACAGTTTACCACCGGAACCGTAGCTGCCAGAACGAGGCTGAAATCAGCGACAAAGTGCCTTAGGGGATACAACTTGTAGCTATATAGTATGGGCTACGCCATGGCTACATACAATTTTGAATTTACATTCCTAGGCTATAGAACCCAGTCTGTTCTGCTATTTACCCATAGCTGGGGAGAGAAGAAGAGGATTCATACCTTTCCCAAGGGAATTAGCACGACTGGAATTCGAACTCGGTTCTCCGGTTCCTCAATCCGAGCCGCTATCCATTACTCCACCATAGATGACCATGCATGACAATTGCAAAATCTTTACAGATGACTGCTGTCTAATTCATTGTACATAATCTAATTAGTTGTTAACACGTAAATGTGACTCTTAATGCCAGCAAAGGATTTGCATGGCTTAAAGCATATGTGACATATATCACCTTGGCGGGATTTATCGAATCATATTGAGTAACGTCATCCTCAGAGCACTTCGTGTATTTTTCCAGACCTGGACTGGATTTACAGATTTTGTTACACTTCAAACAGACA